>OMNW01009125.1:0-15598 GCA_900303245.1 Selene dorsalis
TGTGGGTTCAAAATGAGCCTTCACCAAGAAAAAGTAATCCCAGGAATCCCTCTGCAGCTTCAATCACTGTGCCCTGTGTGAGCCCTGATGAGTTCCTCATGTGTGCAGACGTTAAAAAAGGAAAACACAGCACACAATAAATCCTGCATAAAAAAAGTAGCGGCCATGCTCACGAGGGCACCGACAACCGGTGGAGCTGTCTGTCGAAGGCATCTGTGCTTTTTACACTCTGGTTTATTGGACTATGAAAGTGGGAGCGTCTACCACCGACTGACAGATGGTAGCAGCTGTTTCGCTTTGAAGAAGTGACACAAGGGGCTGAAGATGAAATGATTTGCAGAGTCTGCAATTTCTTTTATTTATTTTGCTAATTAACGCTGCAATATCATGTGCTAAGCATTGAAATCCTGTTATTTCTCATACTGTTGGTTGTTATTGCTGTTAAGTTTCACCAGTCAGAACTGTTAGGAGGAAGAAGCTACAGGTAGGAGCTCTGCACATTTGTCAAGACTTTTCTGCACAACATAAAATTCAATGTGAAGGAAATCCCTCTAAGAACAGAGAAAATGGTCCCTGTGGGCCCTGCAAAGCATTGGTACCTTTACGCTCCATTTCACTGAGAAATCCTCTAATTCTGCTGCTGAAGACAATGTATAAGATCCAAGAAAAATTCGGGGAAATCTGCAGAATAACGACATTCTGCTGGCAGATGTAGAGGGTCGGCGCTGGAAGATGGTGAGCAAGGGCTTCATTTGTTATAAATGGCTGCTGGCCAGAAGAATAAGGGCCGAGCACACTAATGTGGACTCTGACTGCACATTCACATTCCTTTAAAATTTTTTCTTCTCTACCCAGTTGAAGTGCTCTGACACTGTGCATTACCCCTGAATGAAAAGGAAATACACTACTTGCCATCTGTCATTGGTTGACATACAGAGTTTCTTTTTTTAATTCAATGCGCACGCCAAGGAACAGGCTACATAACTGTGCATTAAAACATCTTTCAATCAGTCCAGTTCTTTCTTTCATACTAAATCATGAAGCTGAAATCATGCTGATGAGCTCCATGTTGAATATTTACTCTGCAACAGCATTTCTTAAATATTCCCTGCCTGTAGCAGCCTCTCTGATCAGCTGTGTTAATGCAGGGTGTAACCCTGAACATTAACAAAGCCAACATAGGAGCATGCAGAGCCGTCAGACATATCTGCACCCTGCTGTGCCCCAGTTGTGATTCTGCCCCAGTTGGTCAGCCTTGCTGATGGAAGACGCCACAGGCTACTCATATATTCAGCCACAGTCGTGGGACCCATGCAGGGGGAAGTAGAGGTTATGCAGCCACAGATGTCTGTGAGCTCTGACTTGCTGAGAGTTGAGAGGAGGGATTGAAAGGGCTACAGCTGTAGAGCATTTTGGCTTGTACTTTAAGACAAGATATGATGTTTTATCAGTGCTGCACTCACATCAATTTGAAGTTTCTTCTTTATATGTAAAGATAAAGCCCCAACTTGAGCTATGACATAGAAGACATGTCTTCACTTCAGCCTTTCTTACCAATTTATCTGTATGGATCTATTTTTCATTTTACAGCTTCATCTAAGACGACCTAGTTCTCTATGTACTCAGAATTTCCTTTTGAGTGTCGACAACCCTAAAGATGAAACACCAAATGAAATGCCCACAATCAAATATGTAGCATAGCGAATCATCCAAGTCATAGAAATCTGACTGGTGTGCTATTTGTCTTCCAAAGCCAATCATTTCAAATTACACTTGTTTTACATGAACTAGTTTCTGAAAGAACAAAACTGTCCATGTATTCAAATACTTTGCACTTTGAGACAGTATCAGTGCGTTTGAGCACAATGTGCTTGCTCCAAAGCCAACAGCGTTTATGTGAGCACCAATGAATCAGAACTCCCTTTGCCACACCTCAGCTTAAAAGAGGGATCATTTTCCACAGGCCATAAATACACCTCAAATACATTTTCATGGTGGCACCTTGTGAAAGGTTTTAGCTGCTTTCAAAAACCAATGCGATTTAGTAAAAGGTCAAAAAAATAATCCAATCCTTTCATGAGGTGTCTACTTGCAGTTTTTTTTTACTCTTTTATAAGTACTGCACTTTTGTGTAATAATATCTTCCATGAAGACAGAAACTTGTGTCTGTGGAGGTCTTGAAAGGGGAAATGAATTGTGGAGAGTGAGGAAACATTGTTACTCCATAATCCTCTATAGGGTGTTAAAGTTCCTCATTTGCATTTAAGAGGAGTCATGTAACTTGTTCACAACTCTGCAAAATCAAACTTATAGCATTAGAGATGAGAGGAGTTTTAGAGCATTTTCTATTTCAGTGTAACAACATACTGACAAGCATCTGAGTAGCCATTCTCCTACCAATATTCACTTTGGGACTATTACAGCCTCATTACACAGCCAAAGTAAAATGAGTTAAGGTTCTTAATCAGGGATCAAGTAGTTTTAGACCTCTCTGAGAGATGATTAAAGGTGGAAATACCGAGGGACACCTGGCATCAGACTGGAGTGGGGGCCTGAGTGGCTTTTTATGAGGCTTCTGTGTCTAATATCCTCCTTCCACCATGCCATGCCTTTCATACATAGGTGGAGAGCCCCTGCTGGTATACTTCACATTTTCTCAGCATGGATCTGCCCAGCTTATGCTCAGAAAGATCCATTCATCTTCAAATTATAAAATCTAATTATGTTGAAATTGGACTGCTGTTGTTATGTCCATCAAGTTCCCTGCAATTGCAAGTTTGTGGCAAATGTTGATGTTGATGTATTATTTTAATAAAAGCAAGAATCATTTACATTGTTTGTAATAAATGTTTATGTCCTGTGTGCAAAAGCACCTCTAATGCCTTTTGTTGTGAATGATGTGCAAGTGTCATTTCTGTATATAATTAAATGTCATTAATGGTACATCAATACGCAGCCATTCAACCGTAACTGCAATGCCACTGCAATTAATTCAGCGGACAAATAAAACAGTAATAACTTAAATAAAATTGACCAGACATTGATAAATATCTTCATGACCCAATTATCAGACCCAACACTGACAGACAGTAAAGTCCAATAACTTCCCATGGGTTACCTCTGAACATTAATTGCTCAAGGAACTCTGGGAGCATGTCTTAACATCATATTGATTTGCCTCAACACATATACAAGCTCAAGGGTGGATCTATAGAAGAACCCTGACTTGATAGCTGTAAATTAAAAGGCCTGAATAGTGCAACAGTAAAAATACCTTTATTAAAGAACGCATGACAGCAAAAGGACTTCTTGTCAGCATCTCTCTAACAAGATTTTTAGAAGGAGACAACTGCTCAGATTGGTGAAAACAAGAACCAACTGGATCTCGCCAGCTGCAGTCACGGACAGCGTGAGCCCCCATTTTAATAGCTTTACAGACAGAAGGATGCAGAGTGGAGTGATAGAATCCCATCGTGATGTCGAGGGACTGAGATGTTTCCATCATGATGTCCTCTGACAACATAATTATGCATTGTATCTCACTTCGCACGGCTCGCCAAACCACATCAGCTGCAGCTCTGACTCCAGCAATCCCAGCAGCAGTGGAGCTGAGGGAGGCAGCGGAGGGATGGAGAGAGAGAGGGTGGGGGAGATGAAGCGCAGAGCCTGAAGCTAAGCACATGCAATGCAAAGGCAGTAGATTGGAGACCAGGCGCACAGGGAGCTGAATAGGGATGTCGGAGGAGCGCCAGTGGTCTTTCACTTTGCATCAATGTCAGATTAAGGGCACTGGAGAGACGAGCAGGAACTAAGGCACCGAGAGGCAAGGGTGGCAAAAGAGTGCGTGGAGCAAGAGAGGAGAGTGTTAATCCTGAAGCCAGGGCTGCCACTGCACATAACTGGAAGGCCTTTTAAAGGACTGGAAACACAATGAAAGATGACGAAGAGAAATCTGTCTGAGGATTAGGCCTGTTCCAACAACCACTGTAATTAAGTGACACTAGGTTTTCAAAGACAACCATTATTGTGAGCTTCAGTTTTGACAGGAAATCAATTTTTTGAACACACACACTGCACCAAACACTTTATTAGAAACAGTACAAGCCTGCTTTTTAATGCAATTATCCAATCAGTCAAAAGATACAAGGCAGGGGCATCAGGCTACTCCCCCTCTCTGCCTCCTCATTTCCTGTCTCTCTCAACTGTCCTATCAAGTAAAGGCCAAAAGCCCCAAAATATATATATATTTTTATATATAAAAAAAGATACAAGTCAGTCAATCTGCAGATACAGATCAGCAGCTTCCTGCTTACAGTAGATGAACCAGTGTGCCTGTAAGGACCTTTAGCACAAGTCTGTTGTTTAAAAGTGTACAGCTAAAAACTCTGGTGAGGCAACTTTCAGTTTTTGCGCTCTGAGCCGATGGAGCGGTCTCCCCCGAGGAGCTGAGAGCAGCCGGAAGTGTTGAAATTTTTAAACATAATTTCAAAGCTCTTCTTTCTTCAATCTCGCACTTTGATTAGATTTTATTTTTTATGATTTGTGTTTTAATAATGCTTTTATAAAAGACAGATTTATACTTGTGTTTTTGATGAAATATTACTTATTTTACAATATGTGTTCTTATATATTTTGTACTGTTTTCTTATTGTGCTTTTACTTATATTTTCATGCTTCTTTTATTTCTTTTAATAGCACAGAATGACCTCTGTGTATGAGAGTATGCTACAAATAAATTAGCAATTGCTTTCCTTGCTTTTTAATGAAGTGTGTTTGTTTTTTCATTTGTCATTTATATTATTCATTATTCTATTTTTATGTATTCCATCTTTGTCTTTTATTCTATCTTATTTATTATTTTATCTTGTCTTCTTTGTTTGCAAACAAGATTATAGCATTTTAAATCTATTTAATTGAATCTCATTATCATTGTTCTTGGCTGATTTTTCCTTATGATTTTATCTTATTGGTCATTGGTGAAGCACTTTGAGCTGCCCCAACCTGTATGAAAAGTGCTCACACAGACTGACTGAGGGACGGAGGGAGGGACGGACTGACTGACTGACTGATGGACTGATTGATTTAATGTTCACATTAAATATTAAAATGCAGAAAAAATTTTATCTCTGTGACTTTGACTGTGGATTGTTGATGGCAGACAGGATTGTATGAGTATTTATGAAACTGCTGATCTCCTGGGGTTTTCACACTCTTTTAGTTTTTATTGAATCGAGTGAAAAACTAAACACTTTCGGTGAGAGGATGTAAACCCTAACCCTAACCTTGTTATTTAGAGAGTTCACTGTGGAGTGGCCAGACTAGTCCGAGCTGACAAAAGGCCTCCATGAACCTTTCAGTGTTTCACATCTTGAGATGGACGGGCTACCATAGCAGATGACCACATCATGTTCCACTCCTGTTGGCCAAAAACAGAAGTCTGAGGTTGGAGTGGACACAGAATCAAAACTGGCAGATCAAAGACTGGAAAAATGTAGCCTGGTCTGATGCATCTGGATTTCTGCTGAGGTACAACGTCACTTCAGAATTTAGCTTTCACAGCATGAATCCAAGTACATGCCTCGTGTCAACAGTTGCTATAGTTAAGGTTTGGAAGAGGACAAACATCTGGTAAAGGTTAAGGGAACAAAGGGATTAGGGCTGACTAACAGCATTTACATAAAAACCCCACTTTTGTTCTCAAATTTGGGAAATTCAACAGTAACAATCCAGGCAATTTGAAAGAAAAGAAGAAATACTCAGATGACACTGAAAAGAGCAACTGCATTCTCTGCAGTCACCACTTTCAAAAGGTGGCAAATATTTCACTGTTCATAAATGCACACTTTCGCACTGTATTTTGTAAAAACAAAAAAGAAACTTATTTCACAAAGACAACTTTGTCTGTCGTCACCAAACAGCTAAATGTTACAGAGATCATATCCACAATACAAGGATGTGACGTTGAAGATGGACCTCTCTCTAACGGATCATCACGCGCTTCCCACTTTACAAAGCTATGCTGCCTCATCTGGGTTACTGCTACTGATTTTCCACCACTTTTCCACCACTTTGACTTAAAGAAAAAAGAGTCACACGCAAAAGTGAGAATAGACTCCATAACACCACATGAAACACACCAATCTTAAAAAAAATGTACATTTACTGCTTCATTCTTCCCAGATGAGACAGCTGGGTTTTGCCACCCCAAAGACAGCAAATTACCCCAGTGATCCATTTGGCCACTTCTCCGAGGTCATTGTTGTGGAAGTGCAGGTGCCCCTATTAGTCCTGCCGCAGCCAATTGGGGAGGCTAGGAAAAAAGGGGTGGGGGGGCTCAAAAGTGGCTCCTTAAATCTCCACCTCCATTAATCACACTTTGCACGCCCACAGCCCACCGAGCAGTGTGACAGTGACAGCACTGAGAATGATTAATACTTAATGCAGCGTTTAAGAGAATGATTTATGCCATCTGTTAGTGGATGACATGCTGCAGAAGTTGGCTTCACCACTCACACACACTTGTCAGCAAGGATTAGGAGAATGATACATAACTTAATCTCAGGAGCAGCAGGTCACCTCCAAAATTAGGATGATTTTAGACCATTAACACAAGGTGGAGAAGTGGGTGTGAGAGGAGGATTGGGGGGGGGGTGCATGTGCATAACCCCAGCTTCAAATTAATTGGAGCTGGCCAGGAATAGTCCACAATTAAGCAGGCGTAGAGTTCATCTGGTTTTTTAACCCCTAACATGCAGTGGCTTGCTGGTGGGTCATTACAAACTCACTCCATCCATTTACTGCCACTTGTACAGCTGGGGAGGATGGTTGACCATATTCATTATTTTCTAGCTCCTCTGTGGGGATCTTGAGGCATCTCTGCAACAGATGGGACACAAAGCCCCCACTTCCTGTTCTGGGTCTGACTCAAGGTCTCCAGTTGTACATGCCCTCAAAATTTCAGCATCCTAATTGATCATCTAAAAAACCTCTGACACTTGAATGAGAAGAAACAGCAGTTCTACTTTACTTCTTCTATTTTATAAGCTAGGCTGCAAGGATATGTAATCCTCAGTCACTTGTATCTATGATCTAAAGGTGTATTTAATCTTGACAAAAAGGGCTACACAGCACTCTTGTCATTGTATAACTGCTGTAGAGGTTTTGATTTATAGGTCAACTATGCATGTCAGCCAATGATAGCGCAATCACTGGCTGGGTGCATTGTACGTGACTTGGCCGTGTCATCCTTTAATTATGTTTCCCTTAGTAACCGTGTTTACATTCACTCTGGTGTCTGTGATATATAGAGCGATAGGGGGCAGACAATGCGATCACAGGGAGGAGGAGGATGGCAGGTTTTCAGTTCATCAACATTGTCTTCACTATGAAAAACCCACCAGTATCAGAAACTAGATTTCAGTATCTCAGTAGCAATCATATACCAGATGTAGATAGATTTTTGAGTAGGTCTTCCATCTGCTATGGCAAAACTTGTACTTTTAAACAGTGTGTAACCCCAGGGGTTTATCTGAATTAAAGCCACTAAAAGGAAATAAAAGGATAAACTGGATGTTCCTGGTTATTAAAAGGCAAAGAGCTTTAAACACATTCTTTACACCAACAAGTATCATCTAATCTCAAGACTTGATTGCAAATGAGAAGCGTTATCTGTGCCTGCCTACCCTCATTCCCATCCTCTATTCCCTCTGAATAATTTACATATTCAAACAAACTGTCAAAGCCCCAAAACAAACAATTTGTTATCCACCAGAGTTTGCATGGTTAAAAATACTCTGCATCTAATCTACATAAAAAGTATCTGTCTTTCGTCAGAGATTACCGGCTTCTCCCGCTCCCCTTCTCTGCCCCTCTCTCCTCTGTTCTTCACAGAGCTATCAGATGACAAGGTGAACACAAGGGTAATCAGTTTGGTCACTGCTTTGAATCTTTCTCTTGTGGTAGGTTACACACTTGCTTTCCGTTTGATGTTCCTGCTGAGAGTTAATCGGCAAAAATCAGTCCTTCAGCAACACTCCGATCTTAACTTCACCCAATAAACAGCCGGTCCGACACTTCACTTCACATTAACGTTACCATGGATTTACAAAAAGAAAAACAGCCACAGTTTCATAATCAAGATCAAAAAGAACACCAATTACTGTATTCAAATGCAGAGGAAATGTGTCCTTGGGTATTTCTATTCTTAACCTAACCAGACCCCTTCAGGGACCAGAGAGGGGATGTTTGTCAGTCACGGGCAAGCACAAGCTTGCCTATAAACAAAGCAGCCCAACTGCAGTGGTGTCCAAGAGTGTGGGAGCAAAACATGGAGGAGGAAAGATTGACATTTCGATAAAAATGCACAAAGCAATCCGATATGGAGCAAAAACATCCAAGACGACTTCACCTTCTTAACATATTCACCAGGCAGAGCTGTTGCTTGTAGAATATTCCAACAAATTACATATTCAGTTTTTTAAGGAGAGATAGAAAATGCAAATTGAGGTGTTTAATAAGCCCAAAAAACAGTCTGTGATTTGTTGGAACAAGATACTTGAGCCAATTAATTTACAAAGTTGAAAAAATAAGAGAATTGAAATGGCTACCTGTTGTACTTAAGGTTGTTAGTCACAAAGTGGAGGTGTCTGAACGGAAATGTATTATGACTTTTTATAAGTGCAAAAGGCTTATTTTCCCTTGACCTATTTAACTTTGCTTTCAGTTGCACTTTGCTCTTTTCAGTGTGAGTGTCTCCTGTCTGTCTGCAAACAGAAGAGCATAACAAGGTGCTTAGAGCAGTGAGCGATAAGAGTTTTATGAGAGGAAAATTACACCACAGGCACAAACAGCAGGATCCATTTTATATTAGCAGAGCAATGTCAAACAGTAGTAATCTCTGATGTCTCATTTTTCCAATCACATGCACTATTCGTGTCTCATTTGCTTCCGATCACACGCCACAGTTTTTGTTTTGTTTTTTTACCAGTTCAAGAAGTAGACTTTGACATCATCAAGTCAAACCTGGAGACTGAGCAGAAAAAGTCAAGTGTATGTGCCATGTCTTCCAATAGAAAGATGTGTTGCGCAGTCGGCTGCGGCTAATGCACTCACACATGCCTTTGATTGATTGATTGATTGATACACAGTGGCGAATCAAAGAGCAGGTTGCCTTTTCAATCACAGGCAATGTGAACATGAATGAGCGCACTATAAACACAGGGACTTGCCAGTCATCACACAGAGTGAAAAAGACTGTCCAAGAAGGAGAAAGAAATCTTTGCAAGTGTAAATTTATGTACACCCATTTGACACTTTCCATTCTTGATTGGTTTGAATTTTGCATCTTTCGCCTTGCTACCCATTATCAGAGATGATTAGCGTTATTTCCAGGCCCAGTCTGGCAATGACTTAGAACTTCTGGGTGGAACGGGGCCTTGAAAGCACCACTAACCCTGACTAGTGCCCTGCCTGTTACAGACAGACAGCTGGTAATCCCTGTCTCCTGTTGACAACAAAGACTCACTGTATCCATTCACCTGAGACCTGAGCCCATCTCAGGCCTACAGAGGTACAGCAAAAGCAATTCTGCTAGCAGCACATTAAATACAGCACTTTCTCTGGTGCCAATTAGTGTTGAAGGACTCGTCTATTGTTTTCTTGTCTGTTCTTTTAGTGTTAGATATCAAAATTACAGAGCCCTGGAGAAATGACTGCAGGACAGCAATTTAGTTGTGCTTGTGAATATAAAAAAATAACAGCGACATTTACAGCATTAGTTGTGATGTCCACGGGAACCTTGTTACTTTGAAAGTGAGGCATTTACACAATAAGTCACCATTTATGAAGATAACAGTCTTTCAGTTTGGCCATTAATGGGCCCATAAGTTCTGAAAACACAGCCAAAAAATGTACTGTTACAATATATTTGAATACTTGTTTTGGGGTTTTTTTTACATACTGTATATATATATTTAAACAATAAAACACATTTTCAGGAATTTTGCCAACCTTGTGAAAGAGAAAGTACTGGTTCTGCTACAAGATGCACTTCAAGCACAAGTTGCTGGAGGCTTAGCATTTTGTATTTACAAACTTATTTAGCTTTGAGAGGATTTGCCTCTTTGCCTTTCGAGTGTCTGAGAGACTGAAGAATCTCAGACTGGACTAGCAATTAGAGTCAAGGACAGGCAGCACAATGATTCATATGTGCACTGACACAGCTACCTACTGCTAATGAGAACTGAACAAAAATAATTAATAGGCAACAGTTCTGAAACAATTATTTGCATACTAAATTAAGCTACTACATGTCGAAAGGGGGTCCAGATTCTCTAAATGTTGGAATCTTTTATGTATCACCATTTGCATATTTCTCTGCTTCCCATAAAACTGATTCACAGTCTGCATTGAGTCAGTTATCATTTCATTGCCTCAAACTGGGTCATCATATCTCCAGGCACAATTACAGCCAAAACCTCAGCACGACAAATTTGCTGTCAGTCTCCATGCCACTTTTATGTATAAACAGCGGGCTGTCAGCAAGCTGAGCAGAGATTTAAAAAAAAAAAAAGAAAAAGAAAACAGAGAGACGGGCGGGGAGGAAGTATTGTGGATCATGCAGCAGGCCTAACAGGTCGATAGGAGACAAACGTATGTCTAATAAGCCAATGATGAACCCAGAGTGGTCCCTCTTGTGAGGGCCAGAACCTGCTTCTAACAAATGTGTTATTGACTTTGTACAAGCAGGCAGTCATAGAAATACACTCTGTATCTGAGAGGGAGGAGAGTATGAGAGATGAGAGATGGGAGATGAGAGACTGCCACAGCCGGGCAAAGTATTGATCAAAGATCGCTGTTTATGCCATCTAGCTAATGATGAGCGGGATCTAATTGACACACAACACCGTGACAGCATTGACAGCATCATTAGAACAATTCAACCTGTACTGTATGGACATGCTGTGGCAATTTGTTTCAAGGAAATTCCTAATAACTGAAAATACAATTAGAGGCACTAATGTGTTTTACAAACTGGAAAATCAATTATTGCACCAGGCTGTTCAATCCACTTCTTTTTTTTTTTCTTTTTTAATCTTGGTGCTTTACAAAGTGTTGTTCCTTTTAAACAACCAATAGATAAAATAGTAGATAATGACGAACCATAATATGATTAATGAAAGTCAAGCTTTCAGTGCTCCTATTTTACAGTTCATAGGCCAAATATATTCAAATATTCAACATAATGTAACAAAGAAAACAGAAAATCCTCATATTTGAGAAGCCGAAGAAATGTTATTTTAATTTTCTTTTTAAAAGTTCAGCATACTCAGAAATTTAGATTACCCTGATTTAATGAGTGGTATTGTAATTTATAAACATATACTTATATTACTTACAGAAGACAAAATGCCAAAACCAGTCTCTAAATAGATTATTAATGTGTTGGCTCCAAACAGAATTGTAAAATGCACTACCCTGCATGTGCATTGCCTCTGAGAGGGTTATCATGAACCACCAACAATAAGTCATGACCGCATTAAAGCTATTTCATCTGCAGTTATTCATCAAAGTGATTCAGTAATATTAACTATCACTATGCAGTTGCATGCGGTGCATTATGGATATGACTTATGGAGCTCTGAGGCTGAATTACAGTCACATGCCGGAGTCCAGTGAGTCAGAGTGCAGTGAGTCTGGCTGTATGTCAGCTGTGTGTATGTGTGTGTCTTTGTATCCGTGTGTTTCTATCTATAGGCCTACATGATTTTGTATTGGTCTAATTAAGCAGGAAAAGTACAGCTCGTCATTCCTCATTGTCATTGATTTCTTCTCCCAAAAACGTTTCCTGCTGGTTCAACATCACTGTCTTAAGTCTGTGCTAAAGTCTCTTCACAGAAATAAATAAATAACTGCTGTGTCTGCATAGACTGGATAATGAGATTAATTTAGTGCTGCTTGGTAAACACTCTCGGCCTCGTGTTTATTTTATTTAGATTTTATTAGCTGGTGAAAGAGTGACACAGTGTCCATTAGGCTTATAGACAACTAAACACTAAAGCCATCTACAGGTTTAGTAGCAGTTTCAGTTCAGGCTGCACCCATAAACAAGCTGCAAACACATATCGTGACTTTTTAAGTTAATTTGGCTAAAGATGTTAGCAGCCAGGTGTTTATTTACATTCAGCAAATACACAGCAACATTGTTTTTTATTCAGAGTCATGTTCTGGACAACTGGTAAATAAAAGTCTAACGTTACGCTTTTGGACTCCAACAACTCCTGAGAGGAATATCTGTCTCTTCAGCTGCTGAGCTTTCACCAGCTAGTTTCTAACATTGTCTGCCCGCCACCACTCATAGTTTTACTGCACAAATTTTTTTGTTTTGATACAACATCATTGTCATTTTTAGCCACAGTAAATGGTTGTTTTAATTGAAAACTCTCTATAAACCAACAGCATGGTGCCCACAAAGCACCAATTGGCTAATTAACTAAGTTAGCGATTAGCAACATGGTAGGGTCTTTCCCCCAGGAGTTGGTGGAGATCAAAAACAAACCTAAAAGGACTGTGATTATTAGATTGATTTTGGCTAGAGACATGACTACATATGAGGCAGATGTTTAAGCTGATGTAATGTTAATTAAATCTGTATGTTGTGTTTAAACCTTTGTGCCCCAAAACTGCCTAAAAATGCATTGAAGCCAGCTTAAAGGGGAACTATGCAAGTCCGGTCGCTTTTCCGCTGTTTTACTAACCCTCCTCCGGGCCATGTGCATTTGCTTTCAATGAAGTCGGCGAGAAAGCAGTCAATAGAGCGGTGGATAACATTATTTATCATATACGATGTTAAGATGTGTATATTTCTGTTGTCTTATCCATCATAAACAAGAGATTACGGGTTAAGGGCCACGTTTGTGTCGCAGTGCCGCTGAGACAAGGGCTGGACACCAGGGTGGAGGCACTGATCTTGCAAGGTTGGTTTTCGGCCAAAAGACGCTCGGTGGAAGACGGAGAGCCTCCATTCTCCCTATAACAAGTTACAAGTCATGTCTCTAACCATCACAAATACTCCGAAGCTGTTTAATTAAGGTAAAATATAGCATAGTTAAGCTATAAATCCTGCATAGTTTCTCTTTAATATCACAACACAGAAAGCACTAATATCATTTGAATGTGCAGATCCACAATTTATGAAAAGCTGAATTTATACACCATGCTGTAAAATACACAAGCAAAATGTGATTCCAGACTTCTTGAAATTAATTTATGACCATGACGGACAGGTGTGTGTGTGTGTGTGTGTGTGTGTGTGTGTGTGTGTGCCTGTGTGTGTGAAAATCTATATTCATTATGCTAAGTATGTAGATCCCTTGATATATCCACAACACAGTTTATTATTGTGGAAATTTGCATTTGTATGTACATTATAGATGGGAAAAGAAAAACCCACAGTAAAATCGCATTGGAATGCATTATCTGTGTATCTGTGTTTGCCTTTCTGTGTTTGCATATAGTACATAGAGATATAAGCTTGCTTCCATGCTGTGTGGGTTGAGCAGGAGTGAGGACTGTGTGATAAATGTCCTATTTGGTGCTGACAGAGCAAGTCCTGGAAAGCTATACTGTCCCAGGGGTGGGAGGCTAATCACAGCGGTTCCTCAGGAGCCCGTCTGCTGTATGACAAACAACTATAACCCCAACTCGAATGTTAATGATTAAGTTAAGCCAAATTAGATTTGTCTGTTTTAACAAAAACTTCAATTATAGTGTGGCTGATAAAACAAACTGATAACACAAAAGGTATCTGATAAACTGGGGAAGTCATGACACATCCTTACCGTTCATTGTATTTCGGCACAGGGATTCAAAAGCATTAGAATGGGTGTTTTCAGCTTTTCATTACCTGGGATTTAATTACCTTCAACCGGCAGAGTAATGAATGTATATGAAGGCTTTATTTAGCCAAATTTTGAGGCATTTTGTGAGTTTTCCACACTTTTCCCCCCAGACAATATTTGCATTTGCAATCAGAACTGATACTGTGTGTAGACACCGTTCTGTTTAACAAAACATTAATTATGTAAACTCAACAAAAGCAAAGCTGGCTTCCCTGGCCTCCAATTCCCCTCCCTCTCTCTCCAATGCTTTCATTCCCTTTCTCTACATCCATCTTTCCATCCCGCAAATCACAAACACACACACATACACCCAGATACACACACAAAGTGCAGCGAGGCAGAACGCATCTGGCTGCGCGGCCCGTCAATCTCACGCTGCTGCGTGGCCTTGCTGCAGGACGACACCCGCCCTGCCCGGTCTTGCTGCTGGTGTTGATTTGAGGCTTCACACAAGACAACATTAGATCTCACAAAACCATGGCTGCAAATATACAAGGAGAGGGTGAGACAGAGGGAGACGGAGAGGGGGTGAGTTGGTGAAGGCAAGACAGCAGGAGGAGTAAAAAGGCAGAGAGCAGGGGGTGAGAGATAGAAAGGGAAGGCGAGAAAGGTAAACTGTGGGGTTGGCAGAGCGAGACTAGAACGGGATGAGCAGTTGTTTCTCAGCTCCAGCAGGACTAAACACATGCATATGAAAAGCTCAGGTTTTAGCTATTGCTGTGAGACTCCTGAAAACTCATATGAAGCGTGGCTCTGTTTTTGCTGGGGAAAGAGAAAAATTTTCAACTCATAGGGCTGTGTGCCGTGGGCAGTAAAGACATGCAAACTTGCCACCACTGCCAAGAACATGCCATAGCAAATCTGAAAAATAATGTGGAAAAAGGAGGCGGCTGTGTAAATAGAAGCCCCCCTGTGAACACGTAGCCTAGGGGTTTGTGGGGGGTGAAACAGTGTCAAATGAAAGGATCAGGTCGATCGGGATGTGAATGGAGCACCGTGTGAAACGAGTCATAATAGCATTACCACCTCTTTTAACCCCCAGTGCTCATCCCTCCTCCAGGTAAGAATGACTTCTGCTGAGCACAGCAAAGCAAGAGGAGGGTCAAAAGAAGCTACGAGACCGAGCGGTGAATGCACAGTGCAACTGGGAACGCTCTGACAGATACTAAAGGAGCACTCCACCGTATTTTCATACTAATCCTGCTCCTTCAGGCACAAAGTGAACACACCACTCTGCTGGAGCACAAATGGCTTGTGCTATGCCATCGCTGAGGTAGCAGCTTCCTTTGTAACTACAGTCTGTGTGTGTATGTGTGTGTGTGTGTGTAGAAGATGGATAAAAAGCAGAAAGAGAGTGTGGAAAATTAATGGTTGGGTTGTGACTAGAGCTACAACAATTGGTAAATTATTCTTAATCAATCTAAAGAAAATTAACTTCCAATTACATGGATAATCACTTAACCACTGAAGTCACTTTTTCCAAACAAAATATTTGGCTGCACAGCTTCTCAGATAAAGATTTTGTTGCCTTTCCTCTGCCTGCCTCTGGAAATTGAATCTTTTAGAACCATTGCTCTGACAAAACAAGATTTGATAATGTCACCTTGACCTCTTTCAACAACATTCACAGGCATTTATCACAGTTTTTTGATGATTTAAAGACCAAAATGTTGATTTATCGACCAATCAATTGAGAAAAA
>OMNW01009127.1:0-10008 GCA_900303245.1 Selene dorsalis
ACTTCAGTTATCTCTTAATATTATCTCCTATACAGCCCACACACAACCAGCCTAAAGGTTACATAGGACAGGACATATTTTAATAACTTAATTATGAAGTACTCAGTCTAATTATAGTCAGTGTTGAACAAGTGCCCAGTTGATAGACCTGAGATATTTTATGGTAAAAGTTGGCAAACAATTTAATTCCAACCCTTTTGTCATTTAGGAATATAGTCGTACTTATTTGTTTTTGTTTCCTTTACAGATCTGTCTGTGTCTCCTGCAGTGCAAAGGTAAAAATAAAGCATTCAGTATGTGTTCAGTTCCTCACACACCTTCTGTCTTACTTTTGATTTTGTGGTTATTTGTCTACAATTAACATCAAAAAGGAGTACACCCTTTGGAGTATTTCTCCAAAATACAACCTTAATGCAAGAAAGATCAGTTTACCACTGTAACAAAAGTGAATGCATCTGTAATAATTTTCAATTCAGTTCAAGGGAATGAACAAAGTTGTTAAGTATCATGTGAACACCACAGCTTTCTCAGGTCTGGCCTGGGTTGTCTCTCATGTAACATGGTGGGGAGCTGCCAGAGCAGGTTAGAAGCAAGGAGAGGGTACAGGAGCATCAGCAGGTTTTAGTGCATGAGCTGAAACAGATGCAGCAGGGCTCAGGAGGTACAGGAAGAGCTGCACTGCCACAATAAAAGAAGGCACAAAAAAGACAGGGCTGTACTCAGGGTTGTCATACTCTGTATATATTGTACAGAGACCTGAATAAAATGGGATATTTTACCATTTTTGAACACATTTTTTCATTTTGTGATGTTTAGTGAAGTGGCTGATATTTGTGTTGACATCAGTTCTTCTGCTGTTCTTTTGTTGGTTTTGATTAGTTACCTCAGTCCCTGGCCATGTTGGATGTGTGGGTCTGTGCACTGTAGGTTTGACATTCAGGCTGTTTGGAGTTGTTAGACTTGTTTTTTGTTTTTATTCTGAATCATATGTGTGCTGTGATTGTTTGTTGGAGTGCTGTGACTTATTTGTGCTGTTTAATGTTATTGTGGTTTGTCTTCATTGAACTACTATGTACATTTTTTGAGGTTCATTTGTGGCTGTGATCAGTGTTTGTGTGTGAGAATCTATTGGACTTGATAAATTCTAGTAGGACAGTATTTTGCCATGTTTGCTGTGTCCCATCACTGCGCAGTTTCTTTCTTTACTCTCATCTCTGCCTTGTTGTCTTCCTCTTGTTGCGGCTCCAGATGAAGATTCCATCAAAGAAGATGGCCCACATTCCTGTGTACACTGTGGGCTTCCACAGCACCCCAAAGAGCCATGGACACAAAAGCCAAGTCTACAAGTGAGTTGGTATTCATATATGAGGCCACCAGAGAGAGTGTCAGACCCTGTTTGCTAACAGTTTAGAAAATTATGAAATTATGAGAGTAAAACACAAAAAGCCCTACTTATGATAGTGGGTAAGAGGTAAAGATAAAAATCTGTTTCACAATTAAGGCAATAAAGAAACACTTCTGATTTTATTGTTCATGCAGGGTTGCAAATAAACAAACACTGGAAAATGTTATGTGATGACCCCTTGAAGACAAATTGATTTTCATTTCCCTAACTTTTTTCTTATTTCTTTTCTCTCATGAATTCTTAATCTTATTAGACATCATGTGTAACAATTTGAGACTACACATTCTAATATGTACAATCATGCACCCAGGGCAAACGTCTTATGATGCCTGTGACCTTCCTTCAAGTGCCACCATAATAACAGACATAACAGACGGAAACTCTAATAAGACTTGAAAGCTCGCTAACAGCTCTGTGAGGTTACACCGAGCATTTAGCTTGAAAGAAAAGTCAGATGATCTGTGAGGTCATTGCAGTTCATCCAGGGCGGGAACATGAATGTCTATTATAAACCTCGGGGAAAACTGTCCAACAGCTGTCAAGATATTTCACAATCAGAGGAGGAGGAAAACTCAGGGTCTCACCAAAGTCAGCAGGCTACATCCCTCTGGTACCATCAACAATCTGCTGGTGGTGTTTAGTCTGGACTAGAGGAACTGATAAAAATCAATAATAAATAATACATGAGTAATAACAAATAATAACCGGTTATCTCTATGCTGTGTTAATATTTGAATGTGGTAAGTTTTTATGACCGCTGCGGCCTTCAGGGCCTTGTGGCAGGGCTCTGTCACTCTGTACTCACTGTATATGTGAATATTTACAGGATATTTAACTTCTTTGTGTATTATTTTAAAGTTAACTCAAGATAAAGTTCATTTAAAATAGCAACCATTAACTGGCCGCATTCAGGTCAAGGACAAATGCCCCCTCTCAGGGTAAGAACAGGTTAAATCTGTCTAAATCTGCCCCTCCTTCAAGCCACTGACTGCTAACCTTCTCCAGCCTAAGTGAGTGTTTACTTCAACCAATCATAGAAGGGCGACTAAATCCAATCACCAGCGTCCACCCCCCAAACCCCACCCCACCACCACCTACTGCGCTTGTGTTATATAATCGGTGCATTGCCAAGGCCTCTAAGCAGCCATTATGTAATAATTACCCGGCTGTCATTAATATCCTTGCTCCTTGCGCCTGTGTGAAGACAGACGATGGAGAGAGAGAGAGAGTGAGAAATGGGTGGAAAGACGGATGGAGTGAAAGAGCTAGACAGTGTGTCGGGGTTAGGGACAGAGAGAGAGGAAGTGTGCATATGGTGTCACATTATCCACTAACGCCTGTCAATAATAGCTGCCACTATAAGGACAGAAATAATAGGTTTTATAACAGGAATGCTGGTGTTGTTTTAATCAGAGGCGTTGACCTTAATCTTCCTGTTAGTGCCCATGATGTCCCACCTCCAACACATGTCTTCTGTTTGGTCTGTTACACACATTTGACCATGTTGTGCTTATATTTGATTCACTTGATGAGCTTAGACACTGTTGCTTCATTTTTCCAGGTGCTCAGCTGATGTATTGTGAGAGATGGGTGGATTTTTGGAGATTGTTTCAGAGTCCTGATTTAAAAAGCTGGATGACTCTCATTAAGTTTTTGTGTGAACTATCATTGCTGGCAGTCGACCTGCTAACAGGCTTACAAGCCAGGAACATGGTAGTGCTGGTCAGTCCCAGCAGCTCCTCTATCGAGGTAGCTTGTTAGTTGAGTCACTTACCAGACAGTGATTAAATAGTGTCACTGAACATGTGAAAACCATGGTATAAATGATATAAACAAGGACAACGTACAGTAGACAATCAACAATGTTAAACACAAAACAGTCCTGCAGAGCAAAAGCACAGGCATAAAAAGCATGCACAGCATATATGACACATAAAACAGACTGACCCAATAAAAGCTGAGGCACAATAAGACATGCATGCAACAGTCTGGCAGCAGCAAGACAGCAGCAGGTAAAAGCAGACAGCAAAGGAAGTTCAGCACAGACGAACTGAGGACTGAAAGGTGCAACAGAATTTTAGTGCTGACAGATCTGAGTACTAAATAACCATTTCTTTCAATCAATTTGGATAAATGCACAATATATATGTGTCCAGTTCTCTAGTAGTGGCTGGATTAGAATGCAGTGCACCCTTGCTGCACCTCAGCTATTAGCTATTCAGCTAATATTAATCCATCATGTAAAACCTGTCCACCCCTTTCTGCACCTCTGCAGGTCCCTGCGCAGCTTATCCCGCCACTCAGTGGAGGAGGAGTTCCCCCATCTGTACGCTCATGGCTGCACGCTGCGCGACGTCTGTGCCGAGTGCACCAAATTTGTCGCCGACGTCATTTCCTCCAGCCGCCGGAGTCTGGACATCCTCAACAACACCCCCAAGAGGGAAGCCAAAGCTGCCGCCAGACCACAGCTGCAACGTCAGTCCCACCTCGACATCTGCTCCCAGCCCCAACCTCAGTGTTACCCTCCACCTTACCCACAGTTGCAGCGTCACCCCCAGCTCCCAGTCTACTACCATCGTCAACAGCAGCATCTCCAGGCATCGTCGTCTCCGTCTTCACCACAGCTCCACACCAAGGTGACCAACAATGCCAACCAATGAGTAGATTGACACTTTCTGCCTTTCTGCCTACATACACACTCCTTAATGAATTGTGCTACTACAGTGCACACACGCACGCACACACACACCCACATGCACAGGAAAAGTATGGTTCTTTAAGGGTTTTAGTGGTTCCATGCACAGCAGTAATGACCTCAAAGAGCCATCTGATTGGTTCAAATGAATGATAAATAATAAAGGACAATACGTAATCCAGTGAGAATCCTTCAGAGTTCTTTGAGTATTGCTGTGTTTGAGTATTACATGCATTATTTAATGGTTATGCTATGATATGATATATTGTATGACTCTGAAGAAGATTGTTCCCGAGCTGTGTAGATCCCTTTTTGGTGAGAATCTAGTGACTGTAAACCACAACCACCTCACACATCATCCAGTTCCCAGCAACATTATCTTCCATATGTCACCATCTCACTCACACACACATGCACAGACCCCCTATTCACTTTAAAGGATTTCAATAAGAAGCAGTTGTGTCTGTATATGCCTTACTGTATCTACAGCACCATGACTTCACTCCCTGAAGCTCACAGCTGCTGGGAGGCAAGCGTACAGGAGGAGAGGGCAGTAAAGGTTGCCGGGCGGGGGCACACACTGTGAGAGGAGAAGGTCGACTGAGTTTGGATTGAAGTCATTTAATGGGGATCAAAGCTTCCCAGCATTTAGCCAACATGTAACTGTAACATTTTAGCTCTTGTTGTTGCCTTGTTTTTGTCATGAATGTAACTTAGAATCTGAACAGAAACAGAATTGTAAAACGATTAGCTCGCACACCGCATAATAACTTTTATTTCCAAACATCCAAAAAGGGATTTGTAACGAGTGGCTGCTGTATAACCTTTGCATTTTTGACGTGCTTCTAAAGTCCCAGGTCCAAGCTGGATGAGCTCTGGTAGTGATGACACTGTGAATGTAATGGGGTGAAGCTGCAGACCGCTGCATTTTTAACTGATGCAGCTCAATGATGCCGATGTGAAGCGAGCAGATGAATCTCCCGTCTCTCTCACTCCCCATGGACGCTTGCAATCTGCTCTGGTTTTGTAAACACTAAGTAAACCTCAACTGCAATAAAAATCAACCGACAAACACGACCAGTGCTGCGTCTCTGAGTTTTACTCTTCACCTGTGCTCAGCTGCTCTGCGCCACACAGCGGCTCCAGCAGCGGCAACGAAGCTGCAATTCATGAATAAATGAAACATAATGTTGGTGCTGCTGACAGTCAGAGCTGCAGCCATGTTGTTTTCAGGTCGTCCATTCCTCCCATTCTCATGGACATGTGACAGTGACAGAACTGCTTCACTTTGACACAAGGATGAAGTGGTCGGATTTTGGAAGTCAAAGGAAAACACCCTGTAGCTGTTACTGAACACACACTCATTGATGATGACGAAATCTCACACAGAGAGTTCATGTTTTCTATGATTCTGCATGGATAAACAGAGATGTGACCTAAAACTACTGAGTGGAAGAGTAATTTTAGTTCTTTCTTGGAGGAAAACTCACATTTATGAATTCACATAATTGTACAGTAGAAGCAGAAGAGGCTGGTCTCTTATCCCAGGAAAGACTTGTGATCAAAAAGCAACTAATGACTAATACAATACAACATACGTACAGACGAGGTGACAACTATACTTTGGCAGGATTTATGAATGTCAATTTGTTACAGGCACAGCTGGACAAATCTGTGTCCCCTGACAACTCTCTGTTTGTCACTCCAGCTCTGTAGTTCAGGACTTTCTTATTACACCACTGTATTGTTCAGGCAGGTGGAGGTGGATCAGTGTCACCATGCGAGATGCTGTGGGACTCAAGAAACAGTAGCTGCTGCCACAGCACAGTTACATCAAGGTTTTAACCAGTACATGTAGCTAGTTTATTATATCTCATCTCTCATCTCATGCTGCCTGCTTGCAGGCAGTGACAATATGAAAAAACAACTCACCACAGTTCAACAGATGTTGCCACAGCTGTTAAAATGGTGGACAGCTGACCGAATTTTCTGACCCATCCAACAGTCAGACCACTGATTACTTCTCACATTAAGCGTTTACACTGTCTGAGTCAGTTTACAACTTTGTTTATCAACGTGATTTTCTCTTTTTAGTTTTGCACCATAAGAAGGAAACAGAGCTCCCAATTACTTTGCTCCACCAAGCTCAAACTGATAAAGTCTGACGCAGCTGTCCAGCAGCAGTGTTAATGTTGATCTACAGGTATGTTTGAGGCTGTATGTGTTGCTGTTAAATTGAACAGACGGTGGAGATGTCTCACTGCTGGCAGTCACTTTATCTGTGTGACTGTAGAGAGCTGCTCCAGTGGGCAGGTAACAGCAGCTGGGCTCTTTTCATAGAAAATGTATGAAGGTTAAATTGACCATTGAGTAAAATGCTGAGCTATGTGATCCTGTCACATGAGGCGAGAGGCCATGTCATAGCTCCAGTGGAGGGTAAAGTCAGTGGTAGATGGGTGGATAGATGGTGTTTTACTGTGCCCTATGTATCTTTAATGTTTATCTTTAATTTCATTGTGATCACAATCAAATTATTTGATGGATGAAGTCATTACTGTCTCTTGGTTCATATCACTGCATTTGTATTCACAGGAAAGCAACGCCCCAGATTTCTTCTGAGGTTTGAATGATTGGTTTGTGACATCATTGATAGCTTTTTGACAATTTATGAATGGAAAGTGAACTGTGGAGAGACTAATATGCACAATATGACAAAAATGTTAATAGCAGAGGCAGCAGAGTCCGTTAATTAGAGCCACTGCAGTGAGTGAACTTAAGAAGGCTTTGTCCCCCTGCTGTCGCCCCGCCCCTTTCATCATGAATAAATAATCTACAGGTCAACATGTCTATTGGCTCTCGACTGTCTGTCATCCGGCTCTGAGTTCACTCTGCACACTGACAGGCTGCATGAAGCCGCCCTCAGTTAGACAGGCTGACTGAGGAAGTGGAGTGATTTTGCTTTCAAAATAAAAGTGTAAACCTGTCATAACTTCAGTTATTGTGTACTCTTTACCATTAACACTCCTTTTGTAGACCTTAAGGCGCACCTGTGATGAAGACATCACCCTCTAACTGGAGCCTAAGATACTGCAGTGTATATGTCATACAGCTTTTTCTTAAAGATAAGACAAGATGTACATTTATTGATCCCTGTTCGTAGCAGCACAAAGAGAAATGAAATGAGATTAAAAAAAGAAAAGAAAAGAATAACACAATGTGAAATGAATAAAACAAAATAGAAATATTATTATAAACAATTACAATAGGTCTATATGATATACATGAATCCTCTCCCTGGGTACCAGAGAAATCTTAACTTATTTTGTGCCTATCAGACAGTCTTAATCTGTTTCTCTATTACTATCAGACCAGTGCATCCCAGTCCTGTCTATCCAACCATATAACTGCAATATCATGGTTTTGCATATCATTTCACAAGATGTTTTTAGATTATGTTTTTGTTTGTTTGTTTTTTTTAATCATTCATCAATTCTCACACCAGGCGATGTGTCTTATTTTGAAGGGTGTGAGAGGCTGTTTTCCGGTTGTGTTGTCGCTGACTGTAGAGTGGAGGTCGAGCAGCTTTAGAGTCTGAAGTCGACAACAAGCCCTCTCCGGCTGGCCCATCACAGCCAGTTGTTCTTTTATTTTTCCTTCCCTGTCCTCGGGCCGGCTGTGTTTCCTCCCTCTCTGCCTGCAGCCTGCGTGTGGGTGGGTGTGTCGATGTGGGCCGGTGCAGCCTAGTCGCTGCTTGTGCGCACTCTGAAAAGAGGAAAAAGTTGGTGATGAGTTTAGTGTGAGCGCGGCCCGCCTCTGAGCAGGCTAACCGTCCAGACATGGCAGTTTGGACCCGAGCGGACAAAAACGGTCAACTGGACCTTTTGCTCCGGGACCGCTGGATCCGAGTGGCCGCCGAACTCACCCGGGAAACGCTGACTCTAACGGCCGAGGCGGAGGTAACCGGGCAGGGGAGCAATCACTGGGACTACAACAACTCTTCGGCGGGCCTGCGAAATGGCATGTCGAACGGAAACGACTCGGGAACGAGTCCCGGGAACCCGGGACGCGCTCCGTCCTCCGGGCAAGACCAGCTCCAGAGCCAGAACCACGGGGGTCGGGGGCGTAGTTCCAGCCCGGGGCGCGGAGTTGTCAACCGGAGTCAATACGACAGCAACTACGGTGTAAACAGCCCTGGGAAGTACCCGAATAACGGCACTAACTCAGACTTTGGAAGTCCCAGCTCCAGCTACGGTAGCCCCGGGTCCAGTTTCGGGTCGAGACAAGGCGACTTCCCCGTTAGTCTGGACGGTTCCTCGGAAGCCGTGAGGAAAGTCCGAGTTGTCAAACAGGAGTCTGGCGGGCTGGGGATCAGTATCAAGGGGGGGCGCGAGAACCGGATGCCCATCCTCATCTCCAAGATCTTCCCGGGCCTGGCCGCCGACCAGAGCCGGGCTCTCCGGGTGGGCGACGCGATCCTGTCCGTGAACGGGAACGACCTCCGGGAGGCAACCCACGACCTGGCGGTGCAGGCGCTTAAGAAGGCAGGGAAAGAAGTGACGCTGGAGGGTAAGTTGGCCCACGCGAGAGCGGGGATTTGCAGAGGCCGAGATTAGACTCGTGTGGTGTGGGCGCACACCTCTGTGCATTAGCCCTGTTTACATGGATGTGATCTGGGCTAGAGAAGGTGTGGCGCCCTTGTTATGTAAAAGTCAACTTGTAGTAAATTTTCACACATACACTAAAACATACAGAGGGAGGCTACAAGTGGCACAGTTTATTACAACAACAGCGTTAGATTCATTCTGAGGCACTCCGCGATCCTGTTACTCACTTTTATTTCCAAACAGCGGGAGACAGGATGCTCACTACCGCCGGCGAGTTCACCCACACATGTCCTGTGGGTCCTAACTTGACCACACAAATAATCACTCGTACAACACGCTGTGATGCAACTACAGACACACACAGGGGCATAAACAAACTGAGTTGATCTATGGTCAGGAGGAGGAGGAGAAATAATATCACTATAACAGAGAGACTGTGATTAGTGTAAACAGGAAAGTAACCACAGTTGTGGTCACAGCCGTGAGTCAGATACTCTGTGTATTTAAATCAATGTGAGCTGCTAAAGATAAGGGACCATTGTGAATATGAGTGGATGAGATTTGTGTGTCTGTGTGTGAGACTGCAGTGATACTCTGTCCAGAAAAGCAGCTATGGTCTGATGTCCATGTGGGAGGTAACAAAGAGGTGTATCCATGGGACTATGTTACCATCTCCTTTCTATGGAAGGATGTTAGGTTTGTTCAAAAAGTCACCAGATTTGTTCCTTAGATGCTGAAGGAGCCAGATAATGCAGTAAATCTGGCAACAAAGGAGCCAATTTGGCAACATCCTCCCACCAAGAGTTACGGCCAGTGGGAAAACTAACTCTCAGCTGCCCAGAGGTGCAGCGGTGTAACTGTGAAGATGGAGGAACCTGCTCCATACAAAGTAAAACATGCCTTTTGCAAACATGCTGTAGGTAGAGTAGGTATGTTGGTCCAGAGACACTGAGTGGCTCATCGTGGAGAGGATGTCAGATTCTAAACTTCGCCGTCGTTGAACTGTTCAATGTTTAGAAAAGTGGAAAAAAGAGTGAATGGAAGGAGAGAGGCCACGGAGCCCCTGGGGTCTGGAAACTTGACGCTAAGTGCAGTGTTTAATGGCTTGGAATGGACGCTGGATGAATACTGACGAGCACAAACTGTAGTAACTAATCAATGTGTGACACAATTCCACTCAAGTCAAAATGAGACCCGTTTGTGCCTCCCAATATAAACCTGGGTCGACCGTGATAGACTCGCTCTTCAGTCACTCATTGTGCTGGTTAGGGCTGTGTAATGACAAGAATACGGCAACATGATAC
>OMNW01009128.1:0-31469 GCA_900303245.1 Selene dorsalis
TGTGTTGGTGTTTGTGAGACAACCCTACCTCTGTGAACTGCAGGTGAAGTCTGGAGGGATCAATACGATGGACGTCACCAATCAAAGGCAGAGGCCACGGTCCAGGAGGAAAGTTCGGCGGGGCTCGGTTCTTCAGGACATGAGCCAGCAGCAGGAAAACACACAGGAATATCACAACACTCGAGCTGTCGACCCACTCCAGGCCGAGCACACTGTGTATCGTCTCCATGTGTTACAGCTTCTATGCTGAGTTTATGTGTCTCTCTAGCAGGAACCTGCGTGGCGTCGCGGCTGCACGGGGTTCAGATAGGATCAGGTTTCTGAGTGGACCCGAGAAGGTTTCCACAACAGGCTCTGTGTGCACGAGCCTATTGCTTCCTGTTGACGCTGTCTTGCACTTGGCCAGTGCCCAGTTTGTCTACGTCATTGTCTGATTTTCAATTTTAAAAAATGTTTTAAAACGGAAGTAACTTTGCGCTGCGTGTTTTTGGCGTTTCTTTATAATAAAATCCTGAGTGTGTACCAACAGAAATGTGCGTGTGTGTATGTGTAAATATTTTATTTGTCTCAACCCAGCCATAGATGCACTGATGTTTAGGTTTTACACCTACAGCAGTCTTCAGGACATGAGCCAGCAGCAGGAAAACACACAGGAATATCACAACACTCGAGCCGTCGACCCACTCCAGGCCGAGCACACTGTGTATCGTCTCCATCTTATGTATCTCTCTAGCAGTGTCCTGCACGACTGAGTTCAGACAAGTTTCTCAGTGGACCGGAGAACTTCAGGGAAGATTAATCTACTTCCTGTTCACACTGGCTCGCGCTTGGCCAGTGCAGGGTGTGTGTTCAGGTGTGAAAGTGGCAGTCTTCAGGTGTGATAAAACGTCAAAAATACGTTTAAAAATGTATGTAGCTAACCTTTTGTGAACCAGAGTTGCAAAAAAGTTGGTCTGCAGTGCTTAAGGTGAGAGATAGTAAATAATGCAACATCACGGGGGCATCACAAGCAGCCTATGGTACAAAGTAGCCTACTTTAGTGTTTTATTGCTGCATCCTTTGATAGCCTGCTGGGTCAAATGTATCTGGCAGCTAGATGTCTGTGTTTTGATATTGTGAAACAGCTATTTATTACACACAGCTGCTGGAAGATTAATGTGTATTTGAATGGAACTTTACATTGTTACCTCCCTTGATTCATTCACTGAGAAATAGAAATAGAAATAGAAATACTTTATTCATCCCAAAGGGAAATTCATTAATTAATGAGTACTGCTAAACTAGATTTTTATAAATTATATGGAAGACTGCCATGTGTCTTTAACATGCACCGGACATACCGCAGTTAGAAATACAGGGGAAAAGTTCAAGCTCCAGCCTTGTTTTTCAATTCATAGGTCCCAAGAGGCCACCGGTGTTACATAACCTAACTATCCTATGCTGGGCACATTCTTGTTTTCCAGTCCTCCCCTCTGTTCACTTGGATAACGTGTCTTCAGGGGCTTTTTGTTTCATCTTCATCATGTTTTTTCAAGCTATTTTTGATTGTATGGACTTTACTAGTTGGGTCTTGCTTGGTTTAGTGTTGTTGCTTTTGAATGACATGGTTAGAAACTGGAGGCCTTCCAGCTTCCCACCTGGACCCTGGGCTGTGCCTTTTCTCGGAAATATCTTCACGGGAGTTGACTTCCAAACATTGGAGAAGGTGAGGTGAACAGTAACACTGCATATCAATTATGTGCATCTGAGTTTTTTCAAAGAAAGTTTTTATATCCGTGCAGAGGGTTCAAAGAGAGTAGTGTTGTCAGTATGAGAAACACAAGTTCAGCAGAGTTAAAAAAACAAAACAAACAAAAAAAAACATCCCCAATAATCACAGTCAGACTATAGCTCATTATCTTACATGCTTCATTTAGTATGTCAGAAAGGATGATTTTAAACACTAAAACCTATAGCATTTACAAACTACATATAGGACAGTATAGCAAGTCCAACATTTTCAAGCAATGGCAACAGTGAGGGATTACTTAAACATTAGGTAGTCCATTCAGCCAAGCAAGCTATCAGAATGGCCTTCAGAAGGGCTAAAAGATCCTCAGACAGCCCAACCAACCTGGAAACTCACTCTTCTCCCTGCTGCCATCAGGCCAGAGGCTCCACTGCCTGAGAACCAACACAGAGAGGATGAGGAGTTTCTACCCTCAGGCCGTTAGTTTGCTGAACTCTGAACAGTAACTTATTGAACTCTTAACATTTGCACATAAGCACAATTTTTACTTTTATGTACATATTATAGTACTTTATATTTATGTAACAATATGTGTGCTGTTTTCATATTTTCAATATTGTTATATTCTTATACTTTACATTGTGTCTTTCATGGAAGCAGGCGCAATAACACATTTCATTGTGCATCTTGTGTACATGACAAATAAAGCTTATCTTATCTTTTGTTAAGTTAGCCACCCTTTTATTCATTCTATGGACTGTGTCATTCACATACTGAAAGATTTATTATGTCTCTGCAAACATTTCTTCTGTTGTAAAGTATTTTGCTTTTTAAATACAGCTCGCTCAGGAGTATGGCCCTGTGTTTAGCTTGAGGAAGGGCAGTAAGAGGATCGTGTTTATTTCAGGATGCAAGATGGTCAAAGAGGCTCTCGTCAATCAGCTGGACAGCTTTGCAGACCGGCCTGTTGTTCCCCTCTTCCATGCTGTCTTCAAAGGACTTGGTAGGTAAATAAATGGTAAAAAATAAATGTTTTTTCTCCATGTGTTTGACTAAAAATAATGCATTAGACAACCAAAAATGTGTAGTGTTGATATGTTGGTATTTACAACTCATCTCTCTGTCTTAGGTGGATGCACCAAAGTCAGCACAGCAAAGATTAGGAAGTGACAGCGATGTTTCTTTTCATCATGCACTGGTCTTTGTGCAGTTACCAGTTTGCTTTGTTAATAATTTCATATAACCTTTTTTCACAGGCATAGCTTTGAGCAATGGTTACCTGTGGAAGAAACAGAGGAAGTTTGCTAACACTCACCTGCGTTACTTTGGAGAGGGCCAGAAGTCACTGGAAAAATATATTGAAGTGGAGATCAACTTTCTTTGTGAGGCTTTCCAAGAGGAACAAGGCAAGTGGTTACCTCATGTGACTTGCCTTGTTTGCCATGGTTTTAAGTCATTTTTCATATGTAATTTAATTTTTTTTACTGTATTCCCAGGAAGACCATTCAACCCTCAGTACACCATAAGTAATGCAGTGAGTAATGTCATCTCCTCTGTGGTCTTTGGACACCGCTTTGAATACAGCGATCAAAGCTTTCGCAAGGTGGTGGAGTTGGACAGTGAAGCTGTTATGCTTGCTGGCTTACCCCAAACGCAGGTAATTCCTATTGAAATTATTATCTTGAGATGGCAAATCAATGTGTACTGCTGATCTATAACTGACATGAGGATGTATCCCAATCACACAGCTGTATGATGTCTTCCCTGGCTTGATGAAGTACCTGCCAGGGCCTCACCAAGCTGTCCTCGGCAACTACAGCCAAATCACAAAGTTTTTGAGGGAGGAAATACAGAAGCATCAGGAGGAGTGGAACCCCGATGACCCCCGTGATTTTGTAGATGTATACCTGGCAGAGATGGAGAAGGTAAGATATGTTCACAATAAGTAGTTACAGTGAGCCATGTTGAAAGATACTGGTGTGAATACACGCTTCATTTTTATCTGGGAAAGTAAGTGGTTAAATTTGTGTGACACAAAGTCCACAACATAGTAAATAATTGCTGTAGGATATCATGCTCTATCTATTAAGTACAACGATCCTCTAAAAGCATAGCTCCAATATAATGCAATAAGATAATAATACATTTTTCCTGTTAACACACTGCCAGAAAAAAGAGGATCCACATGCTGGCTTCAACCTTGAAACTCTGCTTGTTTGCACCCTTGACCTGATGGAGGCCGGGACAGAAACGTCCGCCACCACTTTACGCTGGGCGATCGTATACATGATGCACTACCCAGAGATCCAGAGTTAGTCACTTTGTCCACATTGATGGTGTTTTATTTTGGCTGTTTAAAGTGTATAATGGCCAGTGAGGTTTCTGTTGTGTACTGACTGCTTCTGCTTCCCAACTCAGAGAAAGTCCAGGAGGAGATAGACACAGCGATCGGACAGTCTCGCCAACCCACCGTGGCTGACAGACCTAACATGCCCTACACTGACGCTGTCATCCATGAGGTTCAGAGGATGGGTAATATTGCTCCACTGGGATTCCCCAAAATGGCTAGCAAAGACACTACACTGGGAGGATACTTCATACCCAAAGTAAGGGACAAATGGCTGAAAAAAAAGACAAATTATTAATACACAGCTGATAGCCAAAACATCTTGTCTCTCCTTTCCCAGGGCACAACTACTACGGCAATTCTAGCATCTGTGCTATTTGATAAGAATGAGTGGGCCACTCCAGAGACCTTCAACCCCGAGCATTTCTTGGATTCAAAGGGCCAGTTCCAACGCAGAGATGCCTTCCTGCCCTTCTCAGCAGGTTTGCTCTATATTTTACCCTAACTAACCCTAACACTATTTGACTCACATAATTTGATGCCAACATAATTCATAATAGGATCATGAATAAAATGTGTGGACTTTTCTGATCTGTGGACTGTTTCCTCCCCAAAAGGTAAACGTGTGTGTTTAGGGGAGCACCTGGCCAGAATGGAGCTGTTCCTTTTCTTTGCATCTCTCCTCCAGCGCTTCACCTTCTCTCCTGCTCCTGGTGAAATGCCCAGCATGGAGGGGGTGCCGGGATTCACCAATGCTCCAGAGCAATTCAAGATGATGGCCATACCTCGCTGATGTTCTCAACCTTCTCGGTGATTCTCATCGCTAACTGAGAACAAGCATTAATGAGTATGATCACCGTAGTGTTTAAGACCACAAAATCAAACATTTTACGCCTTCATGTAAATAAAAGCCTCTTGCCTGTGATGTGATTCTAACAGGTAAATAAAGCTCTTTTATCCATGGACCACCAACTCTTCTTAAGACTTTGTTGTTGTGAAGCTACAAACAAAACTATTTATCATTTTACCCAAAGTTTGTTTTAAGGTTTTCTGCATTCAGAAGTCCGGTTTATTATTTCGTTATCTCGAAATAATAAAATCCGTTTTCTCCTGATAATGAATTCATTTATTGTAGAATGTGTTGACATTCTTGCCTAGCAACAGGATTTACTGGTGGAATCATAGTTCTACAGCATGGATGTATTCGAGCATGGGGCAGTTCACCTCAGCCCACTCTACTCCCTGGTGTGATTATTGTCCACTCCAGTAATACATAATTGAGCCTTCAACAATAACTTACCGGTAAGTTACACTGAATGTTAGTTTGTTTACTGAGCTGGGTTTATTTAAGGGGTCCCATCTATCCTGTTTCAGCTAAGGTAATGTTATCTGCAGAATCAAAACTTTACTTTATCTTAACACTATGGTTTCTCGAACCAACTGATACCTGTTGTTAATCAGGCCGCAATTATCTGAGTTCAACACATGGTTCTCGACAATTATCCCACACAAACAAGTATTTTGTTATGTCTGTAGGTGTTTAGTGTTTTCAACACACACCGTTAGTTAACTAAAAACGTTTTGCATGAAGAAGCTCAAAGTTACTTTAACCACAGTTTAAATATTATTTTTCGGTAGACTGAGTAAGGTAAGGTAGTGAAAATTATTCAGTAAAACCATAGACTGTAGAGAATGTATTTATTTATTTTCCCTACCAATCTAATTTTCCTGTCACCAGTAGATGGCGGTACAGTGCATGGACTCTGGATGCACACCACCAATCAAACTAGAAGAAGAAGAAGAAGGCGGAAGTTCCTCCATGGAAACAAGGGACGCGCTCTCGTAGTTTTTAGCGAACAGGCAGATTGCAGATCGAAGCTGACCCACGGATCCATGAGCGGACTATACCGTATATCACTTAAAGTACTTAATTGTATAGAGTATCATAAACGTCTCCAAATTCCAAATTACTCTGACTAGACTCAATTTTATTAAAGTGTGCCGTCTGTAGCCACTAGCAACCGAACATCATATCGCAGGATGAAACGATACCAGACTCTGTTGGACACCGTTGAAGCTCGGCAGCATTGTGTGTATAAGCTACTGTATATTCAGTGAGGGCCGGCTGAACAGCAGGAGGGGGGGGGGCGCCAGGGTCTGCGCGTGGAGGATGTGGAGACGAGGCGGTCGAACCTCAGCTCTGGACCGAGCTCAGGCGCTGCTGTCCGCCAGGAGGAGCAGCAGAGGAGACGGACACACGGTGAGTCTGCGACGCGTTGAACGGACTCCAGGAGATATTTTAACACACTCGACGACACACATAGTGTTGACAAAGTTGAGATGACAAAATGTCCCGGGGCTTACAAAATCACACGAAACAGCTAACGGTCCAGTTTTTAAAATAAAACCTCATCAACAAAGCGTCACCTGAAAGTACTTAAAGACAAAAAATACATTAAGAACGACGCGCTTTATGTGTAAACGGCGTTTAAATGTTAAAGCAGATAGATATTTCTGATATTTTCATGGGTGTAGCTTAGTTTGTTATGAAGAATCAAATTTTATATGTTGATTGTATATTTGAGAGTATTTAGTTAGAATTTACAAAATTAGTTTCAATTCAGAAGAGAAGAAGAATATTAACTTATTGTCACTTCTTTCATCCTTAGGGTGCTGTGGGTGGATCTGCTCCTCCAAATACCCAGACTGTATTTTCAGATGTGAGTGACCTGTCCTCAGTCAGCTCGGCTCCTAAGTATGAAGCTGACACAGTGCGCTCTATTGCTCCTGAAAAGAGTCAAGGAAGCCAGGGGGGCCCTACAAAGGTAAACGACTTTGGAAATTATTGTACCTAATGCTGAGAACATTACATTGATATGTTTTGTGAAGCCAGTTTGACAATCCGCTTTTAATGATGTTGTTTGAACTTGTTGTGTTTTGTCCTATCAGGACCTCAGACCCCAGAGCAGTCTGGGAGGTGGGGGGAGCAGGTTCTTGAAGAGGGCTCCACCACCTGCACCCAATGGCAGCCAGTCACCTGTCCGAGGCAACCAGATGCAGCAGAATCCTGAACCGGGGTACAGAGAGAAATGGACTGCATAGTAGCCGCAGAAGCGTAAAGAATGAATACATTTCCCAAAGTAAAACAATTCCAGTTCAGTTGATAATTGCTGAGATGTGTTTTCTCTTTTTGTATCCCTCTTATTCCATTTGAACAGATATGTGTTATCCTCCCGGCTTGGCTCCCAGACTGCTGCAAAGAGCAGACTGGATCAAATTGAGATGCGTATCCGCAGCCGTCAGCAAACCCTGAAACAGGCCAGAAGGGGAAGCTCACCACAGCCAGAAGCAATGTTAAAGTCCCTGGAGGCCTCTCTGCCAGTCTCATCACAGTCTAGCAGTGACCAGAGTCCAAAGGGGAAAAGTTTCCTCAAGAACAAAGCAGCTGTAACTGTTGATAGCTCTAACACTGCTCCCTCTGGGTCTCCAAAAGGCCCAGATGTTGGTCGTATAGCTCCTCCAGCAGCTTTGGGGAGCACGACACTGAGAGTAGTGAGTGGTGTAAGCCTGGAAAGTGATGAGGAGGACATGAGGAAACTGCTTGGAGACTCTTTGGATTCAACAGATGACAGCTTGTTAAGACCAGAGAGACCCTCCTCTAAGAGAACAGTTGACAAGGTACATATCAACTTTGCACCCTGGTCAGTTGCTTAGTCTTGTCTCCCTTTATTTGCAGTTAGTCACCACTTCTTAGGTGGGCAAGCTATAAATTGTTTTTCTGTAAATCAGAATCAGAAATCCTTTGTTGATCCCAGAGGGGACATTCTTTAGCTACAAACCAAGCTCCCAATAGAAAAATGAAAAATGAAATGTAATATACATAGGAGTTTGTATGTATGTATGTTTATTTGGAAAAACAATTATAATTTGTCTCTAACATGACACTAACTCAGGTTTTAACAGGATATTTGTTAACAATACATTTATGTGTGCATCAGTGCTATGCTCTCCTCTCTTACAGATGTTGAGTAAAAGCAATCAGAAGGCCCAGGCCACACCCACACCTCCACCAGCTGCTGTCTGTCCTTCATCACCCTCCCACACAGCATCACCTCATTCCCCTGCTTCTGCCTCTCGCCGTGGTTCTCCTTTTCGATTCACTGGCCAGGCTCAGGCCCACTTCAGCCCCTCTGTTATCTCACAATCCCCCTCCCCTCCCCGCGTGTCCCCATCTCCTCAGAGGAGATTAAACTCTCCTCACACGGCCGCCAGTCCACGGCGTTCCCTTTCCTCTATGTCAGGCTGCAGTGAGGAGCTCTCTCTGGAGGAACTCTTTCCTGCAGGGCCTCGCTCTGAAGATCCACTCAGTGAGATGAGTTTCGCTTCTTCTGAAGGTGAGAGAGGTTTGTCAGGTATCATCACTGTTAGTTACAGAATATTCAATGGAAGTTTAAATCAGTGTCACAAGATTATTGTTTTGATAATGTTACAAAAAAGCTCATTTGGTTGTTCTGCATACAATAGAAGTAAAATAGTTCTTTTCTTCACTCTTATCTTATGCATCCTAGATGAACAACAAGGTACATGTGTCCTTTTCTTCTTGTTTTGCAGGGAATCACAAGTTTTTTAATGTTTATACACCATTCCTGTCTTTAAAAATTGAATGACAATACAGTGTACACACACACACACATATATATATATATATATTTGTAGACATATCACCATGTGCATTGATACATGTTTTAATTTTTGTTTCTTTTACATGTATATTTGATAACTATTGCATTACTAGTAGTTGTGCATATGAGAGTTGTGTGTATGTACACTGTCATGTTATAAAATTCTGTTGTGATCTCGTGTTATTGTAGACTTCAAGATAAATGTGATGACGTTAGACGACCTCGTCCCCACTACCTTAGGATCTACAGAGGAAAGGCAGAGAAAGGAGGTAGGAAATGACATAGCAGTGTATAAAAATCCATTGTTGCAATATATTGCATGTCAGTTGATGGTCATTTTGATGAACCCATAAATATTTGACAGTGGAATCAATACCCAAAGCTTCCTGAGTCTTTTAGTCTATGTCAGTTCTTTTTTTGATTTACCTGTTACTCTACCTGTACAACTAGAGAAGCCTAAGATCAGGCTCATATAAAGACACTGTACCCTGCTTTCTCATTAAACATCAGATGAAGTTAGCATCTAGCTGGAAACTACAGTGCAGCATTTTGCAGCTCAAGAGTCAGATTCTCCACTCAGTTGGTGTAGCTGGACCAAAACTGACCGAGCTGTAAAACTTTAACTTGAGTGCTATGATCAGATATTTGCAGCTAAGTCCAGTTTATTTAAAGTTTTGTAAGTAACATTTGCTACATAGCCTATGGTAGCATTAACACAAGGGGGTGACTTTATAAGCCCATGCGCTGTCATTACATAACCCTCTTGTTGTAGTAAACTGTCGTGTTTACTGAAAGCGGCTTCATTACTACAATAGCTATTTTTATGGAAAGAGCTTGAGCTTTTTGTCTTTTGAATTCTCTGAGGGACTTTCTTTTCTGCATTAACAGAGAGAAGTCAAACACAGTGCCCCTGTTCCCGGAGCCTCGACCACACATCGGCAGCCACCAAGACCAAGTGTTGAAGTGAAGGAGGAGGAACAACAGCAGGAAGAGGATGTGCTGGACTACCAAAGTGACTTTGAGAGTGAGAGCAGGACAGGGCCATATTACAGTGCGAGTCAGGTTTCAGAGCACTTGCAAGGAGATGGAGACGAAGTGGAGGAAGTATCAGAGGCTCTGAACTCCAACGTATCCTGTCAGAGGACAGAAGATGATTACTCAAGCTCTTTCTCAGACACAACCTCACAGACCTCATATGGCAGTAAAACATCGCAGTCATTCAGCAGGAGCAGGGACTCCAGATCCTTAGAATCACGCAGCAGCCGCACCTTGTGTCACCAGCCAAAGAGACGCGATTCAACCAGGAAGGTTTTAAAGGAAGCGGCAGTACAGACCCAGCCTGATATCATGCCCAACACATGGCCAACTGGTCAGTCTGCCTTTACGTTAGATGTAAAGATGAAGACGTTTGACCCGAGGCTTCAACATGCAACAACTCTGCCTGTCTCTGATCTCTGACTCTCCCTTTCTGCAGGTATGGCTACATGTGGACTTCCACTGGGCATGACCTACATCAATCCCATCCCTGTCAGTGCAGAGACATTGGAAGGTAAGACCCAGTTAACACACAAAATGGAACAGAAATAAACATAAGAACCTGGAAACACTCTTTCAATAAATCTCTTTTGGTCACATCTATCCTTATATTATATTTATTTTTGTAGTAGAAAATGTTTAATAGTTTAAAATCTGCACCTGATTTCAGCTCTGCAACAAAATATACACTCGGTAGAGATGTGCTGATTGAAGCCGTTATTTTCATGTTGCTTTAGCACCATCTGTTGTTTAAATGCTGTTAAACTTTGCTAGATGGATTCGAGCTGATTCACACCCAAGACTCTGGTTACAGTAAAACAGTACCTCATATCAGAAAACCAATATTTTTATGGCTTCATCCAAATATGTTTTTTACTGCACTTCAACAGAACAGTTTCTGTTTTTTGTTTTTACATTGATATATTCATTATTTACAATAACCAAGTCTCTTAGCATTTATAACAGTATAGTTGAAGCCTGGAGAGAACACAGCCTCTATAAACCTGGACAGAGAGGGTCTAACTGTGCCCCCTTTTTTTAGTCCTTGTGCTAAGCTAGCAGGCTACTGATCTCAGCTACATAGTTGTTGAGGTGCTATTGTTCTCACCTAACAGTCTGCAAGAAAACAAAGAAGTGCATTTCCTAAAATGTCCAGCAACATCATTAAGATTACTGTACATGAAGAGAATCATTTAGTTGAGGTCATTGATCTCATATCAGTCTGGTAGTAGTGATAGTGGTAGGATCCTTCATGGAAATAACACAGCATGTGAAATTAACCATATGGAGAACTGAAAATACTTGGTGCTTAGTAAAGCTCTGTTGTTATGCCCCGCCCCAGCCCTCAGCAGCTTCAATCCAGCTGTGTTCGTGCTGAATGAGATGCTGAAGCAGCAGCTGGACATGACCAGACAATTTATTGAACGCAGTCGACACCTTCACTCCAGCCTGGTGCAGAGCCTGGAGCCCCCAAACTACAGATACACCACACTGGAGGAAACCAAGAAGGTAAAGTCTGATATTTACACACACTAGTGGGCTATTTTTACTGGAGTATCTGCACTGTAATTTACTCACCACTACATTTGAAAGACAAATATTGTCTCCACTACATTTCTATATAATGCCCATTAATGTGAAGGGAAACTTTTAGTCAATGGGATGAATTTTCTTTTATTGTGAAACATGTCTTTCTGTTGCACAGGAGAAGAAACCGTTAACTTCCAAACTGTCATGTTATGCTGTAACTATTTTAACAATCTCAGTCTGAACCGTTCAGTGTCCTAACAATGATGCTTTGTTAGATCAAGATGAGGCAGACCACCGCAGCCATATCTTTGATCCATGTTTGAACTATTACGAATAAAGAAATAATCCTCTCTTCTCTTTTTTTTTTAAATGTCTGCTGCATTTATCACAAAATAAAATCCAAAAACTGCCTACAAAAACAGGAAATATGAAAACGCCAGATTCAGTTGTTCTTTGCTGTCATGTCTACAGTCTGTCTCATATTCTACAAGGTTTTTACTCGACAGGTTCTACAGTCATTCAGTTTGTTTAGTAACTTGTTTCAGTCATTGGGTTCTGTAAATGTGGAGCTGAACAACAATTACTTAAGTATTTACCATCACGTACCCTCTGAGATATGTTGTCTGTCCCCTTCTGGTTACCTCCAGGCACAATGACATTCTAGTATGTAGTTATGACTAATTCTGGTTTTTAGCCAATACAACAAAGGAAATTACTGTTTAATGTCAAAGCATCACTAGTACATTGAACTTTAACAGGCATTTCATTCAAACTATTAAGCAGACAGCATGAAAAAGACTATAAAGTGGATTTGTTAAAGCTGACATGTTAACACACATGTTCTTCATTCTTTCCACAGTACATCCGTAAGCACAGATCTCCAAAACTCACAGTGGAAGAAGCCTTAGAGGAGGTGCTGCAAGAGATGAGACGACCTCTGCCTGAGAGCTGATTACTGAACCTTCATGGGCAGAGCAAGAAACATTTGCCATTTCCTTTTAGAAGAGTTTGTATTTATTGATACATTATGAAATACTGTTTTTCTATTATTGAATTATATTTTCATGCCATGGAGATTTGAACTGATTCCTCTGTAAAGTGCATTCTCAGACCATGAGCCTCCAAAGCCAGAAAATCATGTCATACATTTTTTTTTTATTTCTCACTGTAAATCATGTGATATGAGCTTGTGTGAATATAGACTAATTGAGTGATTTGAAGGTGATGATTGACCCACATTTTGCTGGTGCAATAATATAAAGCAAATGTGTAAACACCTTCATGCATTGTTTGGAATAGACCCCAAGGAGAATATATCATTAAAAAAATGAAATCATCTTCACTAACTGCAAAGATTGCAGTGTAATTGCTGGCTCCTCCAGTCTGCATTTTCAAGTGCCCTTGGGCAAGATACTGGAAAAGTGCCTCTTGATGTATCATCTGTGAGTGTGTGTATGCTGGAGAAGTGCTATATGTGTAGGAAAGGTTTGGAGTGGTCGATGAGACTAGAAGAGTTCATCTACTATTTAAGTACAGATCTATACTTTTCACTAACATGGTTATTTAAAAAAGGAAATGGATAAAATAACATATGCCTGAGGAACAGAAGACCTGAAATGAGACAAATGCTTTACTGTGCCATTTTTGTGGGTTGACATGTTCCTCCTTTAAGAATTAATCAGTCAAACAAAGACACTTCTAAATGAAGTAACAAACCATTTATTTAAAAAATAACACAAACACTGTGTATACAGTCGTACAAGACTTTGCAGTCTTCATCATCAACAGTAACTTGTCCTAATGATACGTGAATGGACATGATCTAAAGATAATGTCAGATTCCAATGTCAGGAGAGATGTAGAGGCGGTGTGGGAGGGTGATGTGATGTTGACAGAGCTGTTGAAGGCACAGATTTTGGGCTGTAGTGTGAGTGGTCAGTAGGGGTCGTTGAAAGGGTAGTGAGGATGTCCTGCATCCCGGGGAACGTTTTTTCCCTTCACCTGCAATATCCACACCAAAAACTGAAACATTTCTCCCTGCACAAAATGAGTCTTTCCAGCTCCATTATGTCATGCAAATACAGTCAAAGTGTCCAAACTGAAATAGACAGAACATTAACTATAACCAGCTGACATGATTTAAATATACAGTGCACAAAACCCACTTACTTCAATCATTGGTACGATGTAGCGCCAGCCTTTGTTAAGTGCAGTGATACTCTTCACTTCCTCTGGCTCAAGGATGAAGTCAAACACCTGTCATTGCAAAATTAGATCAGCATGTTCTCAATAAAGGAGAGCAACCACAAAAAGCTGGATGACATGAAAATGAATGGCTGTCACTGGACATTTATTTCAACCTCGATGTTTTCTTTGATGCGCGACTCTGTCACACTCTTGGGGATCGTCACCACACCTCGCTGAGTCTGCCACCTGCAAACACAACAAACTTAATATTTTAAAATCTTCTTCACTGCATCATATTTTAACTCTGTTACCACAAATCAAAGCCACCTGACAATGCTCTAAACTGTTAATCAAGGCATGCTTCCACCATTGTTTTCAAAGAGGCCTGAGAGTGGATTTTTTTTAGGACTGATACCAAAGCAGTATTAAAAAGTAAAATAAAATCTGCTAAGATTATATCAGCCAGTATAAATTTTTCATAGGAAAAAGAGGTGACAAGTGTTTGTGGGATTTTATTCCCTGCACCACAGAAGAGATTGAGTTTGTTGTATTGAAAAATGAGCCTGACATTGTCAATGATGTAATGGAGACATTGATTGTATATGACATTCAATTTGCAGCTTATTTCTTTCTAAACCGGGTGTGTTTGGCTGAAGTACACAAACATTTACATGAAGTGCTATTGTGTAATATTTGTTCATGGGGTTAGGATGCTTCTTGTTAAAACCTTTGAAAATTAAATGTTTCAAGAGCTTCAATTTGGAAACTTCAAAGACTTATTCTGTTCTGAAGAAACAAGGTCTCTTCGAAGTGAAACCCACATACGCTCACGATGGCCCTGTGAGCAAAATCAGCTGGTAACACAGGACACCTGCAGGTATCTGGACAGTGAAATCACCTCAGAATAATCTGCGCTGGGCTCTTCTTATATTTCCCGGCAAGGGTGGCGATCACAGGCTCCTCAAGCAGCACGGGTTCATCTGGATGTTTCCAGGCTCGATCAGGGGAGCCCAGGGGGCTGTAGGCCGTCATCACCAGGCCCCGGTCCCGACAATGGGCCAGGAGCTCCACCTGGGACAGGTAGGGGTGGCTCTCTACCTGTGGAACCAAAATGAGATACCATAGTGACTTGAAACATTATAAGGGTAAATTCCCATCTAACATATTTGGTGCATTTAAATGTCCTTTTTTCTGCAACAAGCATCCTGTACCTGCAGGACAGTTGGTTTGATGCTGGCCACTGACAGGATATCATCTATCTGCCGACTGTTGAAGTTAGACAGGCCAATGGATCGGACAAGACCCTTCCCCACAAGCTTCTCCATGGCAGCCCAGGTCAGCTTGTAGTCTGTGTCATCATACACTAAGGTGCCGTCCTCCTTCTTGGGGAAAGGAACATCTCCACGTCTGGTGGGCACAACGATGGAGACACATTTAAAGCAGACAACAATCAGGCAATAAAGGCAGGGAGAGGTTGAAGCTTCCTTATCTTTTATTCTTTTAACATGGTACATTTACAAGTTTGACTTTACATATGTCTAAATAGTGCGCCAATGAATGTGGTGTCATAGCTTCCCTAATAACAATATAGTAATAATCTTGGAGCGGTGACCTTGTTATCTTAGGATCACAAACATATTTTCTCCTGACTATGATGTCATTTTTTTGACATCTTGTTGTCTTGAGAGAGTGATTAACTCACTGGAAGGCATGGGGCCAGTGGATGAGGTAGAGGTCCAGGTACTCCAGCTTCAGGTCCTTCAGGGTCTTCAGAAGAGTCGGCTCCACATCATCTGGGTGATGTCGAGTGTTCCACAACTTGGATGTGATGAACACGTCCTCTCGTCTCAGTGACTGGTGTGCAGACATGTTAGATAAAGTTTGAGATAAAGGAATGGTGAGTGTTTTTGAAATTTCATTACATCAGAGAAAAGACAGTACAAACAAAAATCTGAGATACAAATGTCTCAGTGTCTGGAAACACATCTGGAAATACTTTTATTTAAACTTTGACCTTCTAATGTCATTGATTTTACCTTCCCAGGGCCAAGAGACTCCTGCAGAGCTTCACCGATCTCAACCTCATTACCATAAATGGCTGCACAGTCAATGTGGCGATAACCAGCCTCTAAGGCCCAGTTAACTGCTTGTTTCACCTGTGATACGAGTGAAACAGAACAACGACAACAATGTTTAAATTTGACACAGTACTGAAAGAGTCTGGAATTAAAGACTACACATTATGCTCATTTAGTACTAATTCAATCATTCACATTCAGCATTTAAACAGGGAGAAATATGTGGAAACAAAAGCACAAACATATGACAGATATGCTTATCAAGTGAAATTAGGTTAGGTGTCTGTCAAACTTGTGTATCATGCAATATTTAATTATTATCACCTAATAAGGCTGGTGTAGTGAATTTGCTGGCAACATTATTTAAGAGTCTGCTGTCTGCCCTTCTGTTAAGAGTTAGTCCAATATCAACTTTCTTTACTGCTCTATTTTGTCCTCTATGAACTCTTATAATATCTGGCTCTGCTAAATTTTCCACTTTGTTCACCACTTAGTAACACACTTTCTCTCTCCCTGTTCTTATTTGGTGTGTATTTTTTTATATTTCGTGCTGAGCTCCACTTTTACTGTAAAACTCTTGATTTTCTAATGTCTGACATTAGATGCATTTGGTCGAGGGACTGATGGGAACAGAACAGAAAGAGAAGTTGTCTGTTATTAAGAGAGAAATTGCACAAAAAAAGACAATTTGTCAAATGTATTATTATTAAAAAAACAAAATAAAGTGAAGCCTCTACCTTTCCTGGCTCACTCTTCCATGTTCCCAGTCCAAGCAGGGGCATCTTCCGCCCCGTGTTGAGAACTGCAAAGTCATTCATGCCTCTCAGAATCACCTTAAAAAGGACAAGGAGAGCATGATTGAGTCAGTGGAGAGCTGCTCAGCTTCCCTGCATACTTAAAGATGCAGTAACAAGAATTTCATGGTAAGATACACTGGTTTTCTTACAGACTGTTATATTATTAGGATATTTATGTTCCACAAACTGTATCAGAGAAACACTGCTGAAGAATAAGAATCACTGTATAACTGTATACAGTGTGATTCATGCAGTAAGCATCTTGAAAACACATACCAGGGTTAGATAAAGGTCAAACCCTGAAAATCTAAGACTTGGCCTCTTCTAAAAAGGAAAACAAATATATTCGCTGATTCAGAGTCAGCCTGCAGGCACAGACCAAAAGCAGATGGAAGGAGGAGGAAATAGTCTCATTCTCATTTCCCCATTCTCATTTCCCTCAAAGTCACCAGAGTTAAATTTTTATAAAGAGGTGCAAAACACTGTAAACTAACGACATACCACACTGAGGCCATCTATGCAAGACAGATAACAAGAACAATCTAGAGATCGTGTGATGGGTTTACACCAGCTACATCAACATACTGTCATTCAATCAATGTGTGCTGCAATAGTCATGACATTTTTCTATGAGCAATATGTGCTCATGGGCCAGAACACCTCCATCTTTAACATCTGCAGCTCAGCTTTCACTTTAATCTCAACTCAAAACCAGTGAAGATTCACAATGATCTCAAAGAGACAAAATAAACCACCTCTGTCCTTGGTCCACACACAAACAAAGAAAACAATATCAGTAACACAGTATCGTAGCTGGTGCAAGATTCTAGTCTGTTGTATTTCATTTCTTGTCCCATTCTTCACCTGTGTTTTTTTGCTCTTCTTCTGCTGAAAGCCTGGCAGCAGACATGCTGTCCCGAGGGTAAGGTCATGACCCAGGTGTAAGTACTGGCGTTGAAGTACTGTGAAACATTCTTCTTTTTGTTAACCAGTGAATCATAAGTATAAGTGATACCAGTACTGAAATAGTATTAGTAAGGTACTACCCTCCTCCCCCAGGTGAAAACCACAGCTGTGGCACCCCCTGGAAAGTTGGCTCTGGTGCCAGTGGGCCATTCGGCAGCGGAGTGATCTAGGCTGTGTGCGTGCGCGTGACAAGGATAGTGCTCCTGACCAGCAGTGTTGTTGCTCTGAGTTAATTCAATAAATCCCCGCCTTTCCAGTCGAACTTCATTTGTCCCCTTGTTTTCCTTTTTATTCTTAACTTTATTGCGCTCTTATGTCAGTACCTGCTTATTAAAATGCATTACATACTCTGAACTTCAAGCACGAGACCTTAAAATTTTTGTTTTCATGGGTTCAGATTGCTGAAGCTGCGTAAAACAGCCTTTTGACAGAGTGTCATGTCCAGACAAGTGCAGGTGTTTTATCGCAACTGGATGAAAATGTCTGGACACCAAATGAGACGGGTAAAAGACGAAGTTTATGAGAAGCGCCGACGGTTTCTGTGGTAATTGAAGGAATAAAATCACATTTTTCCAGATCTTTCCTCGGTCCAGGTCTGTCAGCTGATTTCCTGGAAAGTCACGCGCGACCGCCACGCCTCAGCCCAATAAGCTCGGGTTTCGAAGCAGCTCTGACAGCGCGAGACGTGACGACGGTCAGAACAGAGTGAACGGTGCGGTATCAAAATATGACATATGAGCTAACGTTAGCGAGTTAGCAAAGGAGTGAAGCGGCGAAGGTTAAATATAGCTGACGTATCACAGTTTAACCAGACAGAGGTTCGAGCCTGTCACATGACAAACAGCTGCCTGGTTCAAACAACAGAACAGCTAGCTAGGTTAGCTTCACCTGACCGGTGCATACCTGAGGTGACCCGAGCTAACCGCTGCTACGGACCCCCTCTGACTCACCCTTCCCACAGCGGAGATACATACACGGCATCGTTGGGATGTTGACACCTGAGCCACTGACCGGTGGGCTCAGTTTGGTAAACTACATAACGTCAACCGGTGAACTCCCCGATCACTTCCGGTCCAAACTTACCGTGTACAGATGCCAAAAACCTGAGACCTCACCCGGGGAGCTCTCCTTCAGTCTTCCACAGCAGCACCAGTGTGCAGGAAAACCGTTTTCTACCAAATGTTCAAAAACACCACCTCATCTTGTTGACGTTTCCCTTTCCGGTGTGATGACTCCTGTTTCCGTTGAGGAAGAGGAGGAGACATCTGGTTTTTAACATGCACTGTGCACTGGAGCCGACTGCGTCTAATAAAAAAAAATGACTCAATGATATTATGGGAGTTCTCGGAAAGCAAATTAAACATTGAAGATGGAAATATTACAGGCTGGTATTGTTAGGTTCAGGTTATTTTATTTGTGGCCCTAAGGAGATTTGGTTTGCAGCTGAGAGTGAAGAACAGAAGAGTACACGATATCCATTCACACAGTCTCAGACACCATACACAACATGCAGGACTAAACATGGTAATATCAAAATATAAAACAATAAAAATGAAAAAGAGTTTTTGAATGATAATCAAAACAGTAAAATAAGTATCAAATTGCAATAAAATCATATAGACGACATTAACTAAACTCCAAAATAAAAGAATCTAAGTGCATGAATAAAGACAATTACGGAAGCTGAGAACGGCCACGTCCATATATTTTCTTTCATCGCTGTTTTCTTCTACTACTACTCAATATTTCGTTATCATGATAACAAAGTCCGGTTTCACATGATTACTACTTATTATTTCGTTATCACGACATAAAGTCTGGTTTACTGTGATAACTACTTAATATTTCCTTATCTCGATGTAACAACGACCGTTTTTTGTGATAATGAAATAAATCAATGCGTTATCACGAGAAAACGGACTTTATTATATCGCGATAACGAAATAATAAGTAGTTATCACGAGAAAACGGACTGTCATATCGAGAAAACGAAATAATAAGTAGTTATCATGGGAAAACAGTAATGAAAAAAACACATATTTTGTTACTTGGACTATCAAAGACATTTGGTTGGTATTTTTAGGTGTAAGAGCTCTATGTTTGGCATTAGAGAGGAATAAATGCACCTGTGAAGCATGTTTAAGACTAAATAGGAACAACGACAATACAAAGAAAACAAGGTTAATTCAGTTGGACTGGATAGTGGTAGAGTATAGGGCATATTGCAGAGCCTTAGTACCGCTTAAACTGCCAGCTGAAATCTAACATTAAAGCCAATGACACTGTCCAGATATGTAACCGGTCTTTCCTGTCTCTTCTGACCAGCAGGAACACAGATCCACTCAAGGCTGTTATTGTTTGTGCATGCCCTTTATCAACACAAAGTGACCTAACTATTTTAGATTTGAGCATGGAGACATTTTACAGGGATACAAAGTGGATTCCTCCAAGTCTGACTCACAGACACAGAAAGCAGGTACGGCTATTACATGATAGTTATTGTCGATGCCGAAAACATTCTCATTTTGACATACTGTCACTCAGAGTGTTTTATGCCTAAATCTCAAATGTATGTCTAAAATCTTTAGTGCAAAAAAAGACAGAGAAATGCATCATATTTCTTAGTAAATAAATCAACAAAATCAAAAACAAAAAAACAATCTGGAGAAAAGGCAATGATTAATATTTCATTGGAGATTTTGTTTGCCCACTCTTAAGATTCATAATTTGCTACATTTGAATAAGCAGTTCACAGGAATGGTGGGGAAGAATCTGCCATTTTTTCATGTCATGCAGAATACACAATGTAGGAGCCAGGTTTGGGCTTTTATTTTGGTGTTTATTTTGGTAGGCTTGTTTTGTCACTTCCGTTGAGAGGAAGTGACGTCACTTTTGGAAGTTGATTGGGAGGATCACTCCACCTTGGATGTATAAAGAGAACTTGTACAAGTTAAGTACATGTATAAGTACATATATATATGTATAAAGAGCACTCCACAGGTGTGGCTGATTTGGAGCACACGTTTCATTGACTGTGTCAGTGCTATGCATGGAGCTTTGTTTTTGTTAGTTGGAACAAATAAATACATTTTATTTGCAACATACTTGCTTTTGGACATTTGATTAATAGCACCATGCACCTGTCAAGTTAAGCCATAGTATCAGCCACAGTTGATTTCCTTTATTGTATTTTTTGAGTTCTGGAAAAGGAAGGGCAACACACACAATATAGAAGCTTTCGGGGTGGTTGAATATTCAGAGCACAACCATAAAGTCTTCTGATGCCACAGAAAAAAAAGGCACATGGAGAAGCTTTGAAGAATGAGGAAGACGCAGGAAACCTCTGTGGGGCAAGGCACAATTATTTTTTATGATACTCAAAATGACCCTTAAATGTCTTAATTCCTTTTTTCTACGTAAGACATTGTAAGTACTGATTAAAAAACAAGCACAAACAAAACACCAACAAAAGCAGTGCAGTTCCACTCCCTACCGACAGGGGGCAGAGTGCAGAAGAGGCACCGCAGACGAGCAGGGAGGAGAGCAGAAACAGAAGTGAGATTAATATCAACAACCTGAGTTTACTACTCAAGTATAACTTAACTCCACCCGAAGCCGATAAACTTTAAAACGTAGTTATCCTCGGCTGACATGTCGTGACAGTGTCCGGTACATTATGGGGAAGCTCATTAACGCGCGTCGCGGAAGTGGTTTGTTTTTAGTGCTCAAACTCGGTGGCTAGTTTAGCCGTGTGGAGGAGCTAAGTCAGCTAACTTTTTGTCAGTTGGCTGGCGGAGACTCGTTTTGACAGTGAGCAAACAGTCGTCTAATATGCTCGGATACTGCTCCGTGATCAGTTTCAAGACAGTTGCGGGTGTAGCCGGAGCATCTGCTCGCTGCTGTTGACTCTACCTGGTAGTTTTATGTGGCGCTGATAGAGCCCGGTTCGCTCGCAATGCTCTTGCAGCTGCTCCGACCTGTCATCTAGCTGGTTCCTTTCCTCCCGTCTCCCGCCCGCTGCTGCCCGATGGCTCACTGCGGCTCCTCCGAGCCGAGCGCTAAGGCACAGGCGCCACGTCCGGACAGCATCATGCCGTCTCCTGGTACCGTAGACCAGAGTATGAAACCGGTGTTGTTCGAGATCTTCGGCGAGATATGGACCGTCCAGTCACGTCTCGGCCAGGGAGTCTCGGCCTCGGTGTACCGGGTCAGCTCCGGCAGAGCCACCACCGCCGCGGTCAAGGAGTTCCAGGCCGACACTCAGGGAGGCGATTACGGGTATCACAAGGAGAGATCCGTGCTGGAGGACATCCAGGGACATAAAAACATCGGTAACAACATTATTAAGCTTTCACTTCCACTGATGTAAAAACATGTACCGGCAGACAGTGTGCTCAGACAGTCCACTGTCACAGGGAACACAGGCATGGGAATGAAATGTCTGTCACTCTGAACCTTGTTGTTACCAGAAAGATTTCAGGGTGTTATCTCGTCAAAATGAGCAAATGACTAGTTCCAGTGGAAAATCCATCAATTAAGCGTGGACTTGCTTGTCAGCAGTGGTGTGTCAGGTTATAAGACCAACCATGACTAGATATGGTGTGCTTCTTAATTCACAGTATTATCTATGAATCAAACGCTCATTTCACCCGTCTGTCAATTTACACTCTGGTTGACAAAAGTTAGCATTGAAATCCTGTCCCACAAGTTCAATTACAATGGAGAGAGTTATATTTGAGTAGACAGATCATCAGATGACTTCATCAATGAACAAACCACAATTTACTGTCTTTCTGTGATGTGACTGCAGCAGTACAGGCCTTGCTGTATGTAATAGCACATTTACTCTCCTTTCAGTAACTCTGTACGGGGTGTTCACTAACCACAGCTGTATGGGTGTTTCCACTCGCTGTCTTCTGCTGGAGCTGCTGGATGTCAGTGTGTCCGAGCTGCTGGTGAGAGGCAGCAGCGGTACCCAGGGTGGCAGGTGAGTAATGTGATTTCTTATGATACATGAGGCCAACTGTGGCAGTTTGCCAATTTATCGCACGAGCACCACCATGTACAGATTTTACAAATACTATTATAAACCATACCCGCTGCTGAATGTGTTTCATTTGCACAGTTGTCTGTGCTGTTTAAATCAGCATTCACTGCCTAAGGTGAGGCAGAAGCACATGTTTAACTCATGGCTTAAATCTGGGTCTCTGCAATCTTTCAGTTTTGAATTGCAGTTCAAGCAAAAGAGCGAGAGGGGAATATTCCTGCAGTCTGTCTCCATAAATACATCTGGAAAAACACAACTACTCACATAATATAGGTTTCTCGAGTCCAGTTCTTACTCACCTATCTTGGTGTCATCCTTTTTTCCTCCAATAAACCATCCGCTACCTGCCCAACACAATGGAGATGAATGAAATCTAGGTTGGGTTTCTTAAAGCATAATGGTGAAATTAGGCACTGGTATGATTAAGTAATAAATTACTCAGAGCTTAATACAAAGGAGCACACAATGCCATCTACTGGTGAAATGTCTGCAAATAACCTGCGCAGTTACATCCCATATTTTATACATTGCCATACTTTTTGCGAACAAAGCGTCACACAGGAAGAGTTTTTTGTCAGTATTCTTAATAATACTTAATAATAAATTATTAAAAGCAGCAATCATGATGATGATCTCTTTCATTTGTAACTTTTATATTGATAGTTAAAACTGAATATTTCTAGTTGCAACATAAACAGTTGACATTGAGTCCTTTGTTGTACCACTGGGTGTTGTTGTGCATTGGGCCCAGATTGTCGCAGTGTTAGAGTCATTAACTTTATTGTAGACACATTGTGTGGAAAAACACGTCCTTCAGTTGAAAAAGTACCAAATCCAACAGTAATTTAAGAGCAGTGAATGCAGTCACTGTGAAGATGTTACATCTTTAGGAGAGCTCTCACGTTTTCTGCAACTTCATAGTCTGGTATCTTTGTCAGACCCCAGCAGGGCCACTCCATGTGGCTTGTTCAGCACTGTGCCAGAGACATCCTGGAAGCTCTCGCCTTCCTTCACAAGGAGGGTTATGTTCACGCCGACCTCAAACCACGCAACATCCTCTGGAGTGCTGACGACGAGTGCTTCAAGCTCATTGACTTTGGCCTCAGCTTCAAAGAGGGTAACCAGGTATGTGTGTCTGAGAATGTGAAGGACAGTGAAAAAAGGAGCTGGGGTCGTTTGAGGTATATGCTTCTAACTCCTGCTGTTCCTCACCTTCGCCAGGACGTCAAGTACATCCAGACAGACGGGTACCGCGCTCCAGAGGCTGAGCTGCAGAACAGCCTTGCTCAGGCTGGGGTGGAGGTGGAGGGAGACTCGGGCTGCACAGCTGCTGTGGACCTGTGGAGCCTGGGCATCATCCTGTTGGAGATGTTCTCAGGAATCAAACTCAAAGACACCGTCCGCTCGCAGGAGTGGAAGGTGTGACAAAGTTGATGAGATTATATTTTAAGGGAATCAGAAAGTTTAACTGTATAAACATGTAGGTGGAAAAACTTTGGAAAGTGGAAAGATGTTTTTGAAGATTTATCATTTAACCCTAACCCTTACCCTAAGTAATTAAACATAAAGTAAAGCAAAAGAAAAAAACTGCAAAGGTTTAAAAGTTTACAGCTAGGAGAAGTTTAATAATGCAGACACCTTGCAAAACTGAAACAGTGTTCTGTAATCTGTGTTCCTCTCCTGTAGGATAACAGTGCTGCCATTGTTGACCATATCTTTGCCAGCAACAGTCTGGTGTGCCCTGCAATCCCTGTCTATCACCTCAGAGACCTTATCAAAAGGTAAATTTAATCTAGTAGGCTATGAGCTGTATTATATAATAACATAATCTTGCCACACAGAAGACTAGAGTTCAGTTTCTGACTGTTTCGTTGCAGCATGCTTCTCAATGAACCAAAACAAAGATGCACAGCTGAAACTGCCCTGCTGAGCCCGTTCTTCAGTATCCCCTTCGGTGAGTGTCAACATCTGTGACAACCATAAACATAACCACAGCTTCTTGTATGCTAAATGTAATTATTTCTGTAGGTAATATTTGTCACTTCTTTGTGTGTGTCTGTGTCAGCTCCTCACATTGAGGACCTTGTTCTGTTACCCTCTCCTGTTCTGCGTCTGCTCAACCTGATTGATGACAGTCACCTGCACAATGAAGAAGAGTACGAAGGTACAACATTGTTTTTATTTCTTTAAATTATGGGTGCATTTTTTAATTCCTGAATTGATTGTTTGTAGATGATGTATTGAGGTTGAAGTAAGTAACAGTGATTTGGCAGTGGTTGATGAAGGGCAAATTGTTGTTCTAATAAAACTGAAGCTACTGGCACATAGCAGATCTGTCATCTGATTAATGCCTTAGATTGATTTTTGATCCAGCAGCTGTGGAGAGCTTTTTGTTGGAATGTTTTTTGCACTCCATCCCTTTTTTTCTAATCGAAGCAAAATGTCTTATTGCCTTTCTCAGACATCCTGGAGGACATGAAAGAAGAGTGTCAGAAGTATGGCTCAGTGGTTTCTCTGCTCATCCCCAAGGAGAATCCAGGGAAAGGACAGGTGCGACTGAAGCTGAAAGGAGCTACATGAAAACCTTAACAACATTTATTTTGCAAGGATGTCATCATGAAAAGCCTCTACTATGTTTCAGACATGCAGACTTCAGTAGTGTCGCACCAGACTTAATGCACATAACTGTGCAAAGAAGTCGAAAATATGTGTAATGTACTAGGGAAAGAGGGCAATATACTCTTGTTTCTGTGTTGATGTGGGATCTGTGACAGCAGATGACATTCATTCTGTTGAAGGACTTAAACTCTGCTGGTACAGTATCCTCTCCTGTACTCACTCCCCACCTGGACTGAGCACAGCTGCTTTGTCCTCCAGTTCTGTCTGTGCTTCTTGAGATGAGCCCCCATTATTCACCTGTGAATGTAAATAAATGCCTTTAGAGAAAAGAGAGAGCAAAGGTAGGACAAGACGAAAGGGACGAGCTTGTCTGCTGCAGCTGTAATACACACAATTCAAGACAGAGATAAATGTTTTAGCAAATGTGCGACAGTAGTCATTAATCTAATAGAAACACTCAGGAATAATGATTTACATATTCTTATTTTACATAGACTTAACATGCTTGTAGAACATAAAATTGCCAGCGGAAAACTCACCCACTTAAACCCATTTAATCACTCATATCCATTTTGTCCACCAGGTGTTTGTTGAGTACGCCAACTCCAGTGACTCCAAAGAAGCTCAAAGGCTCCTGACCGGCCGCACCTTCGATGGGAAGTTTGTGGTGGCCACCTTCTACCCTCTCAGCGCTTATAAAAGAGGTTACCTGTATCAAACTGTGCAGTGAAGACCTAAAGTTCATTTCACACTCTACACTGCTTCGTTTGCATGAAAATAACACAAGGGCACCACAAGGGAGACGTCGTTAGCATAAAGTAGTATAAAGTTCTGCATGTTAGCCATGTGGTTTTCTACTATAAATCTGTGTTTCATGCAGAGTGTAAACTGAACTCGGGTCGTGAGGAGTGTAGGGCAACACTTTATTTCTGCTGGCTCCGGTCTTTGCGCTGCTCTTCTCAGAACACATCCACTTAGTGCTTCAAGATGAATTGTGTCTCTTTCCATACCTAACCAGAGATCAGAGATCTGTGGTCTGGGGAAAAGCAGTTCCTGCTTTAGCTTCCATTTTACTTTCATTCATTCACACTTTATTCAAAGAAACAACCATGCTGAGAGAATGTGAAATGAATTAATAAGATCTTAATAAGAAAATTAAGAAAATTCTGTGGTGTGAGATGTTAGGGCAAAAGCCTTTATTGGGAGCGAGGTTTGAGAACCTGTGCTCTACATTACATCTGAATGCGTGCAACTCACTCGATAAACTTTAATCGAACACGTTATCTCATCAGTTGAGTCAGGGATATGGTGAGTCTTATGTCTCAAATCCCTGTCAGCTGAAGATGTCCTGTGGTGAAACTAGCGTTGTATCCTGTTGTTAAATGAATGATTATAAGAACTATTTCTTTTTTGCCTATTTATATTTGTTACGTTTAACATTAACTAGAGAAACCGTGTGGTACAAGGGGATATGCAGGTCATTTTTGCTGGTAGAAATAGTTTTGAGTGGCCCCTGCACCAGCTAGTAGATTTCACTCATTCTTTGCCATTATCTGAGCAAGCCAAGGGCTCCACCTGCCCTGTCCTGTAGCCTTATGCTGTGTAGCTTTTTAGTTTCTCAGAGAATATTTTTTAGCATCAGTTTAGCTACTGGTGTTTTGATTGCAACACTGAAAAGGGCATATGAACATATTTTTGAGAATGCAATGAATGTGTCTGGCTTGTGACAGCAGATGTTTGAATATAGTGTTTATCCAAATTCTTTCCCTGTTGGAAAATGAGTCTGTGAACAAAAGGAGCAGCAGTTCAAGTGAGGTAGAAGTGTCTTGTAACTCAAGCCAAGTACGCTTTCATGTTACCTCATGGAGCAATGTCATTTGAATTCCAGCCCAGAACCAAAGTGTCGGGTAGTATATCACTGTTCAGTCTCGCTAAGATAATAGAAAATCTAGGTATAGGTACAGTCTGTCGTGCAAAGCTACTGTGTGTGGAGTTTTATTTGGTAGCATCATTTAAATCACTCTAATGGCACTCTATATTTTATGTTGCCACAATATTCAAACTCTGCACACAGTGGCTTTAAGGATTGTGAAGGTAGAGTGCAGTGGCAGCATAATGCCATATAATCTTCCAGCGATTCACCTGATACTGTTCAGCTCTCCATTAGTCTTGTGTACTTGAACTACTGAGTTGAAAGGTAGACTCATTGTAGCACCACTGTCCTGTGGAAATGTATTTCTCCAAGGTGTTTGAGTGCAGAATATACAGGATATACAAGTGTTTCTTGCCTCTGAATCAAATGTGACAGAAATGTCATAAATGTGCAGTTTTGGAGCCAACACAGTTGAATCCTTTTGTTGTTTTCATGATATTGGTTATATCAGGGTAGTGAGATGGCTGTACTAATGGAGTCCATGATTATGCTGGACAGCAGTGACAGTGGAATGTAGTTGTTTTTGTTGAACCTTTCCTTCTCTTGCTTCCACTGAGTCCACTGTGATAGCAGCGGACACGTAGTGCCCACTGAGCCCGCTCCGTCACACTGAAGCATCAGGTGGTTTCTACACAAGTGCCCTATGATATTCGCAAGCTAGCTAGCTGACGAACCAAAATGCTACTATAACAACTGGTTGTGCTCCCACCTGTATGTGTGAGTTCCTTACATAGCTGAAGCCATTGTAGATGCCTTAAAAATAACTCTCTTCCAGCAGATGTAGTGCTGCCCATGAGCAAAACCCAGATTGTTATGGATGATAACAATGGAGCAGAAATCTCTTTAATTTTCTTCACAAACCTGTTAATTGCTCATCTTTCGCTGTATTCTTGTTAAAGCCAGACAAAACAACTTTCACTGAGCAGTAGCTACAAGTACAAATGATGCTGGTATTAGGTAAATGCTGCACTAAATTTAGCAGTATAGCTTACTCTTTAACTAAAATGCTAAAAGTTAGATGCTAATGCTGAATAATTGTAATACTCTTATCAAGTTGAAAAACTTATTTAGTAAAGTGTATTGCTAATATTAGTCAAAATGAACTACGTACCACAAGCTGATGGTTAAACAAAACCAAGTAAGGCTTTAGCAGCAAAACCTCAAGTGTCTTGAATTTAGCAAGGATGTGTTTTAATGCTATCAATTTAGATGTTTCATGTGTAAGAGGAATCATGTGCCTGAAAGTTACATAGTCTAGTGTGTGAAGAACTGCACTAATATAGGAGAGCACAAGCACAGAGTCCTGCTCCATCTAAATGAGTAATGTGATGAGGGTGTATGAAAAAACCTAAATGTTCATGTATAGTAAAAACATTTTTGTTGCTTAACTCTTTCTCTTTCTTAGACGTATCTTTTTTTTTTTGTCCGGACTGCAAGAATGGGGCCAGCCCTATAAATGCGAATATTACTGACTGGCTAGATGATGCCACATGCCTCATGAGTCATATAGTGACACCATTGGTCAAGTGTTTGGAGGTTTCCCATTGGCTCTTTCAAAATGAATTAGCCATCTTAGCCACTTTCCGTAGATAGTCACCAGTACTGCCCTGTGAGTCAGAGGAACAACACTTTTTGTGTCCACTCTGCATGAGCACTTTGTCACCTAGACACAGGGCGTGTGATGTGAGAAACAATATCACGAAGACAAAAACTTTATCGCTGAGTGATTATTTTACAAGTAAATGTAATTTTGTCAGTGCAGAGCAACAGTTTGGAAATGGCCCGGAGGTGAACTTGCAATGTTAATCGGCTGTGATAACATAAACAGAAAAGCATGGAAGCGAAAGCAGCTTTATTGGGAATTTGGCCGTGTTAAAATACTGCAGGCCTATACATGAGCACAGAAAGTAGGAGAGAGGCAAACTATTAATGGGCTGAAACCGGCCAACACTTGGCAGAACAAGAATACAACGCAACAGTGTCAGAAGATTACAGCTGTTTGACAACAGTTTTCAATTACGTCTTTGATATTTGGACCACACAGAGTCCAGAGATATTCTAGGTTTTAATCCAGTCTTGTCAAAAACTTTGTTGCTCTTTCCAGTATTAGATTAATAGAAAAAAAATAAAAAAAAATAAAAACCTAGAGTGAGAGGATAAGTTGGATTGTTGTCCCATCCTGAAAGTAAAAAAAATATTGCATTTGTATGTCAATTTTAAAGTTTTTGTGTGAGTCAACCACTGGTCAAAAAAAATCTTGGTGTGAAACTTGAATCAGAGTCCAACCATGTGAATATAAAGCACTTTTATATGAGCAAACTGTGGCACATAATCAAACTGGTCAGTGTTATGACTTGTAAACAGTGGCCTTCAAATAATAACATCAGATTACAAACCAACCAACAGACTTTCTTCCTTATAGTTTCCTTGACAGTTTCCAAGACGTACAACAACACACAGCACCACAAAATGTGACACAGATTACAAGGGACAGATCCACACCACAAAATGATACTCCAAACCCCAAAGAAATTGTTTTACTCTCGATATTAAGGATTTTTGTCTTCCACAACTAAAAGCTTTGCCGTTTCAAAAGCTGCCTGTTACTTTATAATAAAAACTTAGATTATAGATAGGCCATAGATTGATCTGGCAGCATCAATGCAGTGTGTCACAAAGCAAACACAAAGAGTTGAAATTAGGAGATGACTGACCAAGGACAGAACCAGATGTGACTATAATGTTACTGCTAATGACTTTATTAACAAGACCATCCACTGAATCCACTGTTTAAAGCCTCACTGCCGTTGTTAAACGCACTGCAATATGATCACTTTATAATTGATTGATGCATTGGTTCGTTTGTCATCTTGTGTCAGAGACTGGAGGGTGGTACTTACTCCGAACCAGTACGAGTGTTTTGGGTGTGTATTATTGTTAACATTACGTTAGTGGTTGTGTATGGAGTTATGGTTTGTACTGTTTCTAGTTTACATAGAAAGGTATATGTATATGTGTGTGTGTGTATATATATATATATATATATATATATATTTTACAATGTGATTGTCCTGCCTTAATGAATGAAAAAGAATGCTCTCTAATTGATTTAGCATTAGTAAACAACTAGTGTTGCGTCAGGTTTGCGAGCTCCACCTCTTCTGCCATTTAAATACAGCCATGTGTAACGTAGCTTGTTCCGACACTACACAGCCAAGATTACTGGCTCCAAACCAGCTGATGGCAGCACACCTTATCGGGTGGCATTCTTTTTGAACATACTGGCATTAGGTCCACTCCGAGCAGCACCAACTGTGTTGTGGTATATTTGTGTGACGTGGTGGAGTGCAGTGCTGATGATGAGCACACTGTGTTGGTCAGCAGGCACAAGAGAGGAGGGAGGCAGGGTGAAGAACACCTTAAGAGCTCTGTTACACGCCGTTATTTTAAGAGCACCTTTAAATCAGATTACCTTCCATTTTCCGTCATCTTGGACATTTTACTTCTTTGTTGTTTTCGTCTTTTGCTGCTCAGCGTGGCTCCATTGTGCACTGACATATTCAGGGTTGTGCTTTAATTTTATGGCACCTGACCTTTAGGCCTAACTTTGATAAGCTCTCAGCACATTTGTGCAGTTGTGTGTGTCTAGATAATTAGGACAAGGTGTGTGTTTGTGTGCACGTGTAGAGAAATGTAGTATTTTGGAGACGGCCTTATATCAGTTGCAAAAGCTGTCTTCTTGTGTGCATGGCATGTCTGTGTGAGACAGATGTGTAACACTGTGCTGGATTATTTTTCCTCCATCTGTGTGTGTGTTTGTGGTGTTGTAAGTGAAGTGGCGCAAGCCTGTTTGCTTGAAAAAGGCAATCTGGAGCAAATTTAAATCATAAGAACAGTGTGAGTTTGAGTCAGTGTGGAAGTAAGGAGTTAATATGCAAAAGTACAGCCAGTCATTGATATGCTGTGCGTGCGTGTGCGTGCGTGTGTGCGTGCGTGCGTGTGTGTGTGTAGTATCCATTCCCCAATAACAAGCACACATCACATGGGCTTATCTTGAAACTCTGCACAACACAGCAGATAAAAAGCTGAAGTGCAGTGGTACACAAATCTTTAACTTAAGCTCATCAAGAGTGAATGCTTGTTGATGAAATACATCAACGAAAGGTGAATAATTAATAAAAAAAACAACAACATGGTGTTCTTAGTGGTACAAAAGAACTGTAATATCATATGAATAATGATTGTAACTTCAAGTTGAATAGTGTATTCATTTTACATGCCAGAAGACAAAAACAGCTTAAAATAACTGAAAGTTCTGCATAAAGCAAAAGCACTGCAGAGATGGTGATAATTAGTCAAGGGTTTGTCAGTATGAACGACCCCCTCCATGTAACATAAAGTGATTTGCTCTGCTGTTAATATGAAAACATTAAGTGCAGATTTAAATGTCTGTGAGGTTTGAATATCTATCTAGTATTTTCATTTGAATTCTGTTTTTTTTTTTTTTTTTTTTTTTTCA
>OMNW01009129.1:5144-26315 GCA_900303245.1 Selene dorsalis
ACACTATATGCACTGACCTGATGGAGACAACTGCACACCTTTACTCTGACTGAGGTTAAGCCTGTTTTACCCCAATAATGTTGTCTTTCTATAGCTTGATGATTTTGATGTGAGCCAAATGTTTTCAAAAGGTCTGAAAACTGCTGAGACCCTCCAGGACCCTGTGACCCAATTAAGAAAACTCACTCACTGAAATCTGCAAAAATGTGAGATTTTCAGTTTGCAGTCAGTGATATGTAGCTATTGGGGAAATCCTGTCTAAGATGTGACAAATCCTTTTTCTTTTTAATTTTGTAGTTTGCAAGCTTAAAATATTTCAGATAATGATTCCAATCAAAGATCTAAACCAAAGATATTTCACATTTGGGAGGTTGGAACATATGTAGAGCATATATTTGGCTTTTTGCTCCATACATGCAAATTAATAGATTATCAAACTAAGTGCCACCTATCTTCCTGTCGAGCACCTCAATGTTGCAACCAATTAGTCAGTGAAGCCATGAATTGATTAATCAGCAATTATTTGAGCAGAATTAAGCAAACGTAAACATTGACTAGAACCCTAAAAACTCACAAAATCTGTAATAATTCATCTCATTAAAAAAAAAAAAAAAAAAGTACAGGCAGTTTAAATGAGCACTTATCTATGGCACTGTTTTATTTACCAAGCCAAACATACTTTTCAGAAAACTGTTTCATTTGAAATAACATTGTGTTTTCAAAGAACATGTTTAGTTTAATATGTAAAGATGCGTTGTTGTGTTATTTCATGGCCAGCCCATAGTTACAATTGATGCAGACTAGAGTCATGTTTGAGAGCACTATTGATTATCCTCTAAGAGCTGTTTTAAGTGAGGGCTGGCTGAAGGCTTCTTGATTCTTGTGAATAATTCTCCCTGAGCAAAGGGATGTGGAATAAGATCTGATCTGGGACAGTTTACTCCTGATTCACTATTGGAAACTGAGAATAAAATACACAGGCATATACAGCAAGAACAGCTCTGAAATGACTCTGTGAACAAACATGTCTGTTGTGAGAGCAGCGTCGGTTCTATTTTAATCAAAACTTCACAGGGGAGAAAAGATGTCGAAGGATCTAAACGTCTAAAAAAAATCTGTCATTTTGACGACTGTGATATTTGTATAATTAAAAAGGAGAGGGTATCATCTACCCCATATATGATATGACTGCTGCATTGATGAAATTATCTATCTTGAAATAAATTAATATGTTTATCAGGTACAGAAGACATTTTAATAACTCACCTGTCAAAAGTACCCGATTATGTCTGGGAAACTGGCAGCTGATAATTACCCACAATTCATGCCAGAGGTTTGAATCTTTGCGAAAGAAAATTGATGAAACACAATCTAAATTGGGTACAGTAATCCATTCCAAGTAATGATGGGAAAAGGCCTATGTAAGGTGGATAAATGAAAAAGATTCTCGGGTTAGATTTACATAACCATTAGAGCTCTTACAAGCTCGGTTTCGTTCATTTAGCCGTCTCTCTTGAGTTACACAGTTGCTTTTTTTATGTGATCCATTAGGAACTGTTTTTTTTTCCCTCCAGAGAGTGACCTCACACACAGACACACACACACACACACATGCATGCTCCAGTAGGACTGATAGGAGTCTGTCTCATGTTCAAGCCACCTGGATGTGGATGTTGAAGTGCCGTCCGCTCTCCTCTCAGACCACATGCTAAGTGCAGCCTCAAGTCTGTATATCTTACTGTCGTCTCACTATCATGTTAATGCTGCCTTGTCCTAGTAGATCTCGCATAATGCATTCTGTGGTTGTTTCTAGAGAACTAAATAGCAGCCCAAACCCACTCCCACTGTCTCACATATTCAAACAGCAGGTCTGTGGTGACTCAATGTGACATCGTTCTTCCTGTCGCTGAACACTGTTTCTTGGTGGTGAATTTGAACTGTCGAGCTGTACACAAAATGGGTAAACAAGTTAGACCGTGTCGCAAACTTCTTACAGGCGTCTGGTTTGCTATGGCCAGCAGGTAGCTGATATAATTCTACATTTACACACAGTTTTTTTTATTTATTTACTTGGAATCTTTGACTCATCACTCCAAGATTGCTACCCTCATTGACAGCCTTGTAGTCACACCACACAACTTGTAAATAATTACCCATTTATATCGTGTTCCATATTCAAAGTTTCTTTAAAGTAAATAAGTTTATTTGCTCTCTTGCTGTGAGTTGGAGAAGAAGACTGACGCTGCTGTCATCCATCCATGCTAAATATGGAGCGAGAGCCATGCAGCATGTTAGTGTACTTAAGCACAAAGGCTGTCCAAAGGTAACAGTGCCTTGGTGCCTCTAAAGCCCATTCAAAACCTATTATGTCCTGTTTAAGTAATCCAAACAAAACCCGAGGAACATCAGCTCACCAATCTGAACCAACCTACATCCAGTCCTGGTTTGGCATGTGCGCCATCAAGGCTCGACTCACACGTGTTGACAATTTCATGTAGATCGCCGAAGCTGTCCTCATCACTGTCTCTGTCCAAAAGCAAATGTTGAGACGTGGATGGAAACATAATGTCTAGATGATCTTGCATTAAAAGACTATAAAGTGGAAAGAGTATCAACACCGTGTCATCATAAAGCAGCCACTTCCAAATGAAGTTTTCCAGTGAATGCTGGGATAGATGTGTTCAGAGCTCTGCATATGGTGGACATCTGGACCTTTGGCTAGAGACAAGCCAGCAAAGGAGAAGCACGGCAGGCGGCAGAGTTTTTAATCTGTCTGTCTGTGTCTCCTCTCTGTCATTAACCTCGCGCCCTGACAGCCTGCTCCCTGTAACACTGACCTGCTTCACCTAATGAGCTACCAATTACTACAAATTAGGCGAGAGAGAGGCCACTGCTATCATCCACTCCACATACTCTTCTCAACTCGTCTGTGGGATTTGGATGTAGCGAGATGCTCAGGTAGAATAAATAACAAGGCAGGAGAGAAAAAAAATAGTAGTGACAGTGATGTTCAGAGAGGATGCTGTTAACATTGTGCATTGTGTGTTGCTGTGCTGCGCGCTGTGCTGTGTGTATGCACATACGCTGTGTCCTGAGTGCACCTGCTCCTGCTGTGCATGTGTGTGAGTGTGTACGCCCACATAGTTGGTCTTTAACCTTGCACACCTGGCTACTCTGAGAGACCAGCTTCTCTCTGGCCCATCTCGATGTTTATTCATTTATTTATGGGAAGCCTGGAAATCATCGCCCTTGTCTTGGTCTCCTGTGGCAGTGAGGGAAGGCAGCCCAAATTTATGCATGGCAGCAGAAATTAATTAGGCATCAATTAACTCATGCTAATGTGTATGCATTGAATTTTTTTTTAAGAGCCCGCCTGTTAACTAATTTGTAAAAACTGTTTCACAGAAACGTCAACAGTCGGGAACAGACAGTGTCTTGTAGGCTATTTTCTTATACACAGAGAAAAATATGAAATCAGAGTGGAATAGAGAAAAGCCTTGAGATGTTAATAAACAAAGCTGGAGGAGGAGGAGAATGTGGCCTGCAGAGGTCACAGCGCTGCAGCCTGCTTCTCCACTTCATTTAACTGTGTCCCTGGCCTGGAATGGCCTGCAAGCTCTACACACACACACATTCATAGAAAGATGGAGAGAGTGAGATGGAGGGAGAGAAAAGGGAAGTGAGGCGTTTATTTGTTGCTTCGCTCATAACAGGCTGCGGGTTCAGCAGGGAACCCCCAAAGGTAGAGTTCAGAGAAAGTGTGCGTGTGTGTGTGTGTGTGTGTGTGTGTGTGTGTGTGTGTGTGCCTGTGTTGAGCCCTCTGTCTCAGTGCTGTGCTTTTGCCAGGAGGTTTCCAACAGCTCGTGTTAATAGTGGGTTAGCAGCTTCAACTGCAGAGAACTGGTTGTCTGGTTTACAAAGAAATCTCATGGGGTCATGCAGCCTGCGTAATACAGTTATGTACAGTATATATGCAGCAAGATAAGAGATAAAGACAAGAGCTGAACATATGATATGAATCACCAACTTTTCACAGTTATATCTCTCTTTGCTTCATATCTTTGTAAATAGCACAAGTATCCAGGCACCAAGAGAATAATGAACTGAAAAATAAAATGAGCACAGGCCAGAGCAAAATGTTACGTGAAATGAAATCCTACACCCAGCAAGCATCAAGTAACATGCCCTGTGTCATATGACTGCTGATATATATGATGGTTATCTGGCTATCTTGCTGTGTTCTGTTAACCTTAGCCTGCTCACATTGAGGACTCTTAGCAGCATACAGACAGCTTGATCAATAGGTCAGCGTGCTGACAGCAGTCCTCAGGGTGCTGGTAGAGGAAGAGACTGGGTAAGGTTGAGGAAGGGGGTAGTTAAGGGTGATCATGTATCCTGCAAACACCAGAAGCACCTAAGCAGGATGAACAGAAGCCACAAAACACTCGCTTAACAGATGACCCTAACCCCAACCACCTACTCTGAACTCATAGTCAGGGCTCTCCTACCTTAATAGAAAGATTCAGAGTCAACGGGATTACAAAAGGTCACAGTGAAGCATCATAAGACTTTCTTTTTCTGCTTTTCCCTCCGCTCAGTAATTTCATCCTGCTCAACTATGCAATGATTACCACGACTTACTGTGTATACGTTTGTCATATGTAAGATCTAAAGCAAGACACCACACACTGTTTATCCTTGGACATGGACAGTTTGTGTTTCGCCCTCTGTGATCTGTCTGTGTAATTACTAGACAGCCTACCTTGGATTACTTGTGTGTTATTACGCAGCCCGAGCATCCACCCTGTCCTCGTGTCCGTCTGCATGACAGCCAAATAAAGTCCGGCACACAGGAGATGCCGGGACAGATAACCCCGCATTTACATTCAAACGGAGCCTTTGACAAAGCCTTAGCAACAGGCTCTTTCATCAGCGGGCTGGCCGCGCAGCCCCGGCTTGTCTTCTCCTCTCCTCTCCTTACAGCCGTGATCTTGAGAAGGAGCTTTAAATTGGAAATTATTACACATTAAACCCTCTGCGCGCAGGCCAGGATCGAACTGGATCAATATCTTGCCCAGCACAATAAATCAGATGCTTTCTCTCCCCTTCTCTCTTTTCCCCTCTGCTTTTTCAAGTGGCTATAGGCCACTGCTCAGCTGGAACATATTTAAATTTTCTTGTAACAAATTAATTCCAACATTTTCTCTTGATTGAATTAGGGCAAGTGCTGGTGCTGTCACAAGTGTTTGGGCTGCTCCTGGGGAGAGACAAATTGCCAGGCCTGGACACGGGTAACAAGCGGTGGTGTTGAGTCGCTGATAATCTCCCCACTAATTCTCCATTACAGCAAAATGAGGCCATAAATCTTCCTGACAGCTGATCGATGTAAACATTGTTTCCCCCATGATTGCCAGCTCTCCCAGCGGAGCTACTGTCCGCTCACAATCCACTGAAATTACTCCCGCACCAGCCCTCCCTCCCTCTCTCTCTCCCCTCCCTGGAACTGGTGTGTGTGCGCGTTGGACTGGCCTGGCGGGGAAACCAAAGTCACTGCTGTCCTGTCCGGGGAAGAGGTGGCCATCTAATTTTAGCTCAAAGCTTGCTAAACAAATGGAAAATATTAATCAAAATGTCTCCTGTTTAACCAGTGGCACGAGCAATTCTTTACAGGAGAATGATTGTTACACCACCACGTCACACACCTCACATGGCGTTGCAGGTTGAATGAAATGAAAAAGACCTTTGAAAAATGAAGGAAATAAGAAATAGAAGGCATAACATGCCGTCAAACAATGATTTCTTTTCCAAGCTATCACTCCTCCTCCTCTCTCGGCGTGTGTAATGGCATTAGGCAGAGTAAACGGCAGTGAAAGATTGACTTGTCAAACAGTCAAAGCACAAGGCTCGTTATCAGCGTGTTCACTGTCTGATAATATTCTACACCATTATTAAAATCCAATATGCATGCAATTACAGAGACAGGGATGCTGTTAAAATGGGACGCCTGGCTGTAATCACAGACAGAAAAGGCCATTTTAAGACATGCCACTTTAAGAAATCTGTTAAAATGGTATGTTAAAAGCATCTTAGATTCTTATTTTATTATACCAGAGGGGGTATTGTGGTGGGCAGATACCGGCTGCTTCATTTTTTTTCTTTTTCTTTATCTTATTATCTTCTTGATCTTTGTCATTTCTCTAAAGTTATTCCTGCACACTGCTCTTTGAAATCTTGCTCCTGGCGTGATTTTCTATCTGTGCGTCTGCTCCTAATTGGCTGGTTATTTACCATAAGTGCTGATCAGGACTTAGCCTCCTCTTTCTGTTCAAACAGGCTGAGAGAGGTGTTTACTCAACTCCATGATCATTTTTGAACAATGTCATTTGTGGAGATTTTGAACCGTAAGAAGATGTTTCTATTATTTACCCCTGTTGATATAAATGGGGTGAATAAACACAATTTCAGCAACACTCCTCACTGTGATTTAATACATCTCAACATGAATTAAAAATGCAATTTTAAGCTTTCTGTGTTAGAAAATCTGAGCACCTTAAAATATTACCCCTTATTTTGTATTTTGGAAATGAGCTATTTTCTTATGCTGACCGTGCAGGCTACAGTGTACACCTCTTCACCTTGGTTAAGCATTGTACTTATCACTCGACCCGTTGTCATTTTATGTATCAGGGGTTCTCCTGTATTAGTGTATTGTGGTCTGTGTCTGTTGTGTCAGTGTTTTAGATGTGGGACAACAGATGGAAAACAGCATTTTGCTAAATCTGGTGCAAGCATCTTCTCATTTCATGTAAATGATTAATGACATTGTACACTGTCCTCTGAATAAACTAAACTAAACAGGACTGCTCCCAGAGTTGAATCAGTGCATCTGCACTCCATGATAATAACATTTATTGTGTGACATCTGTATTTTAGTTTAAGATTCACACCAAAAATTCCAAGCACTACAATACTATGTTACCTTTATGTCATCAATGTCATTTTTTATGTTACTATGGGTTACCAAAAATCAAAATGTGGTGACTCGATTTATATGAAATGTGTTCATTGTTGTTCAAATTCATTGTTATCTATACAAAATGATGCATGTAAGACATACATGTTTGCAAAGAAAACAAATACTCTGAAGCAAATAGTGACTTGTAAGTTTAAAATCATACAATTTAGTTTGTATAAATAACCACGGGTAAAATAGGAAAAGTCAAAATAACCTACTGCCTTGGTGTGATGGGTGACCCAGTGGTTTTCTGCCAGTGGCTGCTGGGTAAAGTTAACCCAGTGCTGTGTCAGTGCCATATTAATCTGCACATAATAAATTGCCAGCTGGCTCTTCCAGTAGGTGTTTTGGTCCGGTCATTGCCAGAGTCTGACTCAGTTCAGTATCCCCAGGAATTACTTCCATATCGGACAACCTTACAATTTATATTCAGTTTCAGTATTCAGTGCAGGAAGGGGTATGAACCGTTACCATGATCTTTCCCAGACTTTAAACCTGCAGTAGATTAATTTTTAGTCACTTTTGGAAACAAAAAAAGTTTCAAATGATGTGGCAACTGATGTGGCAAAAGTCCAATATTCACCCAATCTAAATAATAACTGGCTCTTCAACTGTTATATACTCCACTATGTTCACCACCTGGTCTTAAAGTCTGTCTGTCTTATGTCTCAGCTAGCACACAGTTGGTTTTAAGAGTATTTCTACTGAAGACATTTGACAGCTACAGCTAAGAACGACAGTTGAGACCTAAACAGTCACAACTCGGTGGAGCTGAGGGGAGCTGGATTGTTGCATGATCATTCTTTGTAGGTTCTTCACTTCTTTTACACCATCACTTTGTTTTAACATTGTCATTTGATACTTTATTATAAAAAATATTGTTTATAGTGGCTTATCTTAAACTTTTAGTTCCCTAAGAATTTTGGAGTGAGTAAGAGTTTTGTATTTTTATTTTTTTTTCATTTTATTTTTTTTTAGAATTCTTTAATATCCTGTCCTGTCCTGAGTTGGTCTGCTTTAGTACATAAAGCAAAATGATCCTAACCATCAATTTTACATTCCTCCAGGTAACACTTGTGCAGAGCCTCACTCTTCCATCATTCAATCCACTCTGGCTGCCTGTGTTGGGACCATTTATGAGTCCTGTGGCCACAGAGCACCCAGGGGCCATGTGTGACAGACCGAGAGACGTCCTGCACTGGCTCTAAAGGTTACTCAGGCCAGCACTCCATTGCAATTGGTCCCTGTCTGGCTCTGTCACTGGCATTATGACTTCATCACCCCTGAGAGGAGAGGAAGAGAGAGAGAAAGAAAAACAGTTTGCACTCATCCGTCAATGTCCATCTCAAATTACAGCTCAACCAATCACCAGCGAGGATCAATAGGGAGCGGCTGAGCAGGTTGGGGCGGGGGGTTGGATAGTTGCTGGCGGATGGTGCAACAGAGGTCTGAGGAGAGTAAGGGAGGGTCTGAAGACACACGCTCAAAGACAGAAGAATAGCTGATCAATACAGAAGGATGGATTTTGTCATTTTGAAACGGGCTGTCAGTGGGTCGTTCACTCCCACCTGCTCAGAGCTATATCCTCCACCTCTGCTGTGGATGACATATCAGTCCATCACGTTGCTTTGGCCCAATCCTTCCTCACCTCTACCTCATTCTCCACTCTCACGCAGTTAGCATAAATCATAACTTTAGAGATAATGACACTCATGGCGGGCAGGTGTTATTTTCATTGGCTACTCATTTGCATAAATCAATGGTACACCTTCAAAGGGCAATCTCAAACAATGATCTGTCTTCACACGGTTGTAATTGCAAAGCGATTTCATTATATCGTTTCATCCTACACCTCCTCCTCGTTCCAAGTCGCCATGTGTGTTAAGCCTGACCCCTGCACTCCTCCGTACACGAGGAGAGGAAGATACACTGCCAGTGCCTGTCAGATGAGAGCAGAGTGTGTACGCAGGGTGATTAACTCAATAAGAAACAAAGATCTCCTTCATTGGGATGCTCTCTGCTGTAATGGTTGTTTGATTGGAAGTCAGTGGCTGTATTGACAGGTGAAGTGGACTGATTAATGGGGGTTTAAGCCAGTAAGGATAACAGTCCTTCGCATGGCTTATTTAACTCTAGAAGAGTGACTGATGGTCCACTGCAGGGGTGTCGTCTAAATCACTCCGCATTGAAGCCTCTAAGCACAGTAATGGGGCCCTTTATGCACATTCCTTCAGGAAACATTGATTTGGAAGATTTTAATACATCTCTCCGCTTAGTTTTGTTCACGGCGTGTGAATGTTACCACTTGCACTTGAAGCTAATTATAACTAGATAATGAGAACCATGAAAATGTTCGATATTTAATCTTAAGGTCAGAACAGTTTTTAATTCTAATAGCTTACATAATAGGGGATACATTTTCCCAAAGGCATCGAGAAACTCAATACTAAAAGAAATATGCTTTCAACAAGAAGTAATTACATTCTGGGTGGTAATTAATAACCTTAATGGTAACCCTGGGTCAAAAATGCATTGCTACTTTTAATTTATCCGTTAAAAGTTATTTTAGGTGCTACAAAGTAGTACAAAGCACTTCAGCTATAGGGCCTCTGTACCTTATAGCTAGCAGTGGACAAGCTGTCTGTTACGGCACATTGCATACTGCCCTATATGCTAATGATTTGACCCTAAGGTGCAGAGTTTTAAAGTAAAGCCAGAGCAGTAAAAGGAAAAGTGGATTTAGTCAAAACAAAGCGTGCAGAGGAACTGAATGAATATAGAGTATCAGTATTATATCTGTCATGAAGGTCAAAGGTGACTTGTTTGGGGCTTGGTTGAAGCTCTGGTTTCACTTCATTGGATCAGAATAGCTCAAATTGACACCAAGACCCATCTGCCCACTGAATTAATCCTCCACTCTCTTCCATTTGGCCGTTTTTTGTTTTCTTTATCAGCTCCATCCATTTCTTTATTCATTCGGTTGACTTTTGAAAGGGGAGAGGTGGCATGTCCTGGGGCATCTGTGTGTGTTTAAAAAAAAAAAAAAATCCAGCGATTTCAAGTGCAACATTTTCAGACTGCAGGGTCACTGGCAGTTATATTTTCCCTCTCCCTCTTCCCTCTCTCTCCCAGTGAAATCGATCGTCTGTTTGTAAGGAGCTCAAACAGAGCGGGAGAAAGATTCAGGGCTCTGCTGGCAATGCGAGCAGAGCAGAAATGCTGCTGGGGAAAGGCAAGCAAAAAGGCAGAAAACCTCCCCGTTCTTACCGTCACTGCACATGACCTTGGGGCCAGAGCGAGCTAGCGAGCAGGCAGGCGGAGGAACCGCCCAGCAAGTGCTGCTGCACACACAGAGGAATTTGGAATGCAGACTGGAGCGCAGGTCCGCGAGCCCTAGCCCTCTGCTTAAGTGAGTGCAAATTAACTGAAATAAAACTTTTAAAGGTCAATATAAATTTGATTTGTTGTCTGCATCTAATCACAGAAGAACGAAGTTCCCCTACTCTTTGAAAAGGCTGTTCTGTTATGTTAATCTATTTGGCTGTTAAACATGAAGGGCAAGCAACAGGTGAGGAGCCTTTATGTGTTTCTGTGGCCCTGCTAATAGAGAGAGACCATAGTGAAACACAGACAGTAGTCGACAGTAGCTGACACTGGCTATCAAACAAACAGCACAGAGAAGATGTCTGCCAAGGAAACAGCCTCTGGTGAGAAGCACAGAATGAAGGAAAACGGGGAGAACAGAGCGATGGTGAGAGAGGATGACAGAATGACACACAGGGGACAGAAATGTTTGTTTTTGTGTGAGCCTGCCTGTGTGTGCAGCATACATGCATGCCCTACTGTGTGCATACACTCTGTCTCCTGCTCTTGCTCTGTTATAGCCGCCTCAGTGGCAACTGAGGTGGTGGAGCCCCACAGGGGTCAGCCATGTAAGGAACATAAAAGGCCAATTTAATTTAGCACGTCCGCGGCTACAAAGTATTTTAATTCCGACAGCTGTGACTGAGGAGTTAATATTTGACTTGTCAGAAGTGGGGCCGGGGCCAGTGAATCATTGTAATTCTCATTAAGAGGCTCTCCCCCAGCAGCACCCTAATGCAGAATAATGAAAGTCAAGACGGAGTGAGCTTCTAATGCCAGTTGAGGCCTATCTTTTAATATTCCCCTCTTGATGGATTAGGGAAGCGGGAAATTCATCTTGGATCATAGGGCCTAATTTAATAAGGGATCATTCCAGGAGTATTGCATTTTATAATAATGTCATTTAAAGTGTCGTCTTCCATTTTTACTGTCCCATATGTATGCTTATATAATGGTGCCGGAGGGATGTGTTTTTACAGTGCTCGGATCTCTTCTGTGTCCACACACCCCCTACAGACCACACTACAGTGACTCTCTGTGGTCTGCATGCTCTCGACTCAGGTTTTCATTTCACATCTTGGTCATAGAGCCAATTGAGTGAGCAGTTATGAGAAGTTCAGTTACTCTGGCATGTTGCTGTTTCCCCAAATTATTTCTAATAGTATTTAGGGAAAATCACTGTGATATGAGTGTTGGGATTGTAAATATCACCCAAAGGAAATATTATAAAGATACATTACATTTGCTTCATCACAAGCTACTTAAACCTACTCTCAGAGAGGCAGTGCTATATTTATCCAACCCACTCACAAAAGAAAAATGGCTTTTTAGCGAATAAATTAAACAATTGTGACTAATATGAAGAAGTGTTGACGTTAGCAGCAGCATAAAGCTCACAATTATATCTTGTAAATCCTTATGTGATTGAAAAATGCTGGATGTTACAGGGAAAGCTTCTGTGACCGCATTTATGTTTTTATATATACATTTAAGGCTCAACTGAAAAACAATCTCAATGTAATCTTTGTCATTTAGAATTTCCAATTTTGCATGTACAACATGTTAAACAAGTCTCAAACCAAGTTACTGCAAAAAACATTATGCTAATGCTTTTATTAGCAGTGTGCAGCTCTGTATTGTATACTGTACCCAGAATGTCATATATCTTGTGTTTTTCCATATAACCAACCACCACATGGGCCAATAACATGATAGTTTGCAAATACTGTCTTCAAGATGTAGGAGACTGCGGATCTGTCCAAAGGTAGCCTACCCAGTGTCAACCAATAGAGACACTGAACTGAACCCTGCCTTCATGAAGTAATCAAAAATTAAGCTGTGGTAGCAACAAAAAAAAAAAAAACCTTTAATATTTACAACTTAAAACAACATAGTTCAAATGATTATTCCAATGTTTATAATTAAACTTCTACTTAAGAGAAGATTGATACCACTCTCATGTCTGTAGGTAGCCTGCTCCAGATTTGAAGCTAGCACCTGGTTAGCCTAGCTTAGCAAAAAGGCTGGAAAACAGTTAACCTATTTCAGTTCAAAGATAATAAAATGCACCACAAGCAACCCCTATACAAAAATGGAAAGTAAAAATGACTAATGGCTATTTTTGGTTAGGTTATATACTGGACTGTGTCTTCTTTTGGACATTATTCACAAAACAAGATGTTAGCAAGATGTTAGGCTAGCTATTTTCTACTAAGTAAAGCAACTGCTAACAATGTTTATCACACAGATATAGGCTAATCGTGACATCGGCCTATTCTAGCTTTCCACTTAAAACCAAATAAGATTATTTCCCAAACTGCCCAACTATTTCCTAGACACACTGCTTTGCCACAGCTGGCACCTCCCATCTGCCACTGTGTAAAATGGAAGACAAGCAATGAGATTAACCTAACAGTATAATGTAATCTTGAAAATAACATCAGATTTAAATCAACAACTCTCTCATAGTCTTAAGCATCAAAAACTACTTGACTAAATGTCTAAGGAGAAATTTGTTATGGTGGTTACAATGTTGAAAACTCAATTTCAGAAAAGAAAACCAGACTGCAGACTTTTCCTGAGTCATGAGTCACAGAGGTTGTTGTCGTGATCCTTTGCAGGACTGAATCCACTCTTATGTTAGGTGCAATATTTTGTACATTAAACCAGATTTGCAGGCAAGGATTAGACTTAAACCAACTCCTCTCCTCAGTTTCTCTAAGGTGGTCCTACAAGAGCACTTCAGCAGATCACAGTGTGTTACATGTGACCCTTTAAAAGGGTCCCTGTCATCATTAAGATAAGAGGCAGTCACTCAAACATGCTTTAGCCCAACAAAGTGCTTCCTCTTTGGCACACTCATGTCTTTTGCACCTCTGTCCAGCTTCTCCAACATACTCCTCTCCCTATCTCTTCTTTTCCTATCACTGCCATTGTCCTCTTTACTCTAGCTTTCTCTAGGACTTTCCCTCCGGCCATCCACATTCCAAGCTCTTCAGTCCAGTGAAGTCCAAATCCAATGTCACTCAGTCAGTCAGCCGAACAATTTCAAAAAAGGATTCACGTCACAATGTTAAATCTGTTTTTTTGAATATCACTGCCAGTTGAGAGATATAGTTGTTTTCGATCAGCTCACTTCCTTCCTCTCCATAACACAGTCAGTTATCTGCCGCAGCAAGTGTCAGCTATTTTAGGATGCATGAGATATTCATTCTCAATACATGTGTCACTTCCTTGAATTTATTTCCATTGCAAAACAAAAAGGGAGGGATTTTTTTTGTTCATCTCATTCACTGCAGTCCAGGGTTTTTTTGGTGCTAAACTTTTCAAAAATTCAACTCCCCTTTCTTCTACAGTCTGTGTTCTATACACATTTAGGAAACCACTAAATAAACATGCCTTAAATTGTGCTGACAAATTCTAACAGTCAGTTTCTTTGTTTAGTTTGTATCAAGAGGGATGATATAGAGAGGCTGAAAAATAAGACTGTGCATAACTCAGAGAGACGGAGAGAGATGGTCACACACTGAGAAGTAGTTATATCTCAGGAGGGAGGTAGCGTGAGTGTGGGCTAACTTGCGAGATCTATTTTTACATCCCATTTCAGAATGAGATAGTGTCCGTCTCTCGCACCCCCCGTCGTGCAGGAAGCTAATGCAGGCCTATTTAATTAGACGTTGGCAGATTGTTGAGCCAACACTGTAATCCAATAGAACATCGCACCACTATGGGGTCCTGCCTCCTCCGATGCCTCCTTGGCCTCATAATGCAGCGCAGTCAGCTCTTCGCGTTTTGTCTGCCCTTCTCTCAGCTTGTGACATCAATTTTCATTAGCCTGCATTAAAACAAGATGCATTCTTCCCACCAGTGACTCACACAGCCCACTCAACCCCACCGCTCCCAGTTGAACTTGACATGGGCCCTCACCATTATACATTACCTCTCACGCTCCTGCTTATTAGCCCATTATGCGACGTGTGTACATGTGTGCGTGCGATTGCGTGTGGAGCTTGTGTGCATTTATCTCCCAGCTCAGGGATGGCGACGTACATGCACTCACCTAAGGAGTAAATTACCATAGCAATACAGCTGTCAATACTGCTGTATCAATGAGGGGACACAAGTGGCAGGATCAATGAAAACATCTGAATAAGATGCCCTGGGTGACAGACACTCTCCTGCTTTAAAATTCTATTACATCTAAAGCACTTGACCTATTGCTCCCATATTCCACTGCCCCAAAGATTTATTAATATACAGCAGAGGCCCCAGGATAGGTAAACTTTAGTTTTCATGAATAATCTTTTAGTTTTAGGAAGTCCTATGTAATAATGACTGCTACCATGTCATGTCCACTGTAAAATAGTTTATTAAATGGAGGTTAAATGGACATTTAATGTCATTTCAATGGCTTTTCTGCAGCAGCTCATATAGCTGAGAAGCAGGCGGTACATGTGGCAAATGAGAGAGGTGAGGGTGTCAACACAGAGAATTGTATTCCACTGAATACAATAGAATTTCACATGATATGGGAAAGATAAATTTATAAACTATGACAAATTGTTATAGACAAAGCTACTAAACAGAAATAGTTTAAATTACCTCCATTAAGAGCAACAACTACATTCTGTTACTACTTAAACATAAATGGACCAGTATTAATAATAATCCAATAATTAGATTAATACCCACAAAAGCTATTTTCATGCACTGTTAGTACCTTATTGGTACTAATAATTCTCCAATACTTGGTAGATTTTCCCATTTCTGCCACATGGGCAGGGGTTGTGGGATTGGGGATGTGTGATGCTCTTTAACTAGAGAATGAGAGTCAAGGAATGACAGGAAATGGGGGGAAAGTGATGGAGGATGACACAACACTTTGTAAATACATGGTCATGTTTTTTTGTTTTTTGTTTTTTACAGCTGTTTTCTTTTAACTTCTTCTTTATTCAGGTATAAACAGTATAAACATGATGACTGAGGAAAATGCAGATTCCAGTTGTCTGATCTTAAACTTTAAAGTTGAACAGATTGGTGCTGCAAAATAATTTACATTCATTGATTTGAAGAGACCAAATCTTGAATTTCATATAAATGTAAATCATCAACTTGATATCATGAAGTTTTCAACTTGTTTGGAAGCTCCCCATAATAAACTTTGCCTGATGCCGCATGTGCCAGTAGTTCAGGCCAATTTCATACAAAACTAATATAATATTGTTAATGTTTACAGATTCCTTAGGTCACATTATGAGGCAATCCCAATGTGTCTCTCATAAAGTTATGATGTGTTTGTATGCAACTACTGAATGAAAAACCATAAGTAAATTGCAGCTAGCCTATCCATCACAGATTTGTATGTTTTCTAACATCAGTAAGATGTATTGATTTTTGTAGTGCACATGGTGAGATTTATGGCTATGTGAAAACAACTAACAGCTTTCTGAGTATAACGTTTACAGCACACAGGTGATTGATGCTCGTACTGAAAACCAGGGGCTATTTTCCATCACATCTAAACTTTGCCTTGACCACACACGCCTGTCACAAGTTCAGAGAGCATTTGAATGCGGCTGACAGATATATAAATGGTCATAAATGGTTCCTTAGACAGAATGTTGAAAAAAGCATTTAGCCCCAGAATGAATGATTCTGGACCTCCCCGGATTTACCCACAATAAAAAGACACTTGAGCATCCTGATACAAATATTGGGTGATTTGTCGGCTTTTTTGTCATTTCATGACATTTAAAAATGACATTTTGTAAACTTCAGACAGCGTGAATACAATCAATATGAGATGAGTTAGGCCTGTGTTTCCACGAGGCTTTTTGGAATTTAAGACTCTGTGTACAAACATCTGATGATTGAAAAGCAAGTGCTCGATTATACTCACACACAGATGATTGGATCTTACCAGCTTGTAAATACAAAGCGGCATGGGCCAAATGTACAACATTTACTGTGTGAGCCCCTCAACGCTCTCCCTCTCTCTGTCTCTTCCTGGCTTAGCATTTCATTTTGTTCTCACACTCTTTCTCTCTGAGACCACAATGTACACATAAGCCCGTACACACACACACACAAAAGGCACACAATCTCACTCCCCAGTGCATCTACAATACACCAAATATCACCTTTTTTTCCAATGGAAACAATAAAATCCCCTCTTAGCTGCTAATGCCCACGGGTCTCGACACATACACCCTTGTTATGTCTTCTTCCCTGGGCAGGGAGTTATACATTATGTTATCTCCCTAATCTGCAAACCAGCTGCAACTGGAAGCGAATTAATAACAAATAAAATGCAGCCAGTACATAAAAATGTGTAGATTGCCCTGGGGCACCTAAACAGGAAACAGTGAAACAATTAGACTTCTTGTTTTGTTCTGACCTCTGTTTTGTTTTGTTCTACTTAGCTGCTGAATAGAAGGGAGCTGGAGATATAGACTTTTGTTTTTCTCTGTCTGTAATCACCACGGTTAAGCCTCCCTGGTCATAGCAGGGGTCAAATCTGCGTGAACACCCACTTTTCATCCTACAGTGAAATTAAATACACTGTTACAGTCGAGCTCTATGAACGCTGTAATTCTCTGCTGACTGCAACCCACACTGAGTGCTGCAGTTAGCCACCCAGGCCTATATGGTGCATGCATGTGATAACAGGCAGCGATATGGCGTCCTAATTGCCGGCCTGAGTGCTACTGGAGGGAGTTTTTCAGCAGGTTTCTTTTTCACTTTCGCTCCATTTGATGTCTTTGAAGTTGGTCTTTTATCTGCCGCTGCTCCTGATGGTTGTTGTCTTTGGTGCAGTGCTGTGTGCGTCCTGCTCTTTGAGCACTCCTAACATGTAACAAAGGCGAGCCCTTAGAGAGAATAGAAGACAAAGGGAGCTCTCTCACATACTTTCTCACATAAATTCATACACGCACAAGCATTCATGGCTACAAATGGGATATACAATCACATTTGGCCACAGCCATTCACATGCAAAAAAAAAAAAAAAGCCTCTGCTGTCAGTAAAAACTGCTCTGTGAGATTGTTTAACGTGCCCTAATTTGATAAAGGGCCAAGTGCGGGAAATGAGAGAGTAGTGTATTTGTCTCAGGGGTTGTAGTGGGGTAAATATAGCAACAAGACAGCACCAGTTGATATGAAGGATTCCATGGTGTGGAGTGCTGTTGTGACTCACCAGGCTTTGATGATGATGATGATGATGATGATGATGATGATGTGTGATGTGTGTGTGTGCATGTGTGTGTGTGTGTGTGTGTGTGTGTGTGTAGGTGTGTATGTTTGCTCACATGCATTTGTCCGGTGCTGTTTTCATTCAGTTGATAAAAGTCAAATGTGATTGGCCCACTCTTGACTCCTACAACTCAGTGTACCAGAGCAAGAGAAAGAGAGAGAGAGAGAGAGAGAGAGGAGAAAAGTGAGAGTGTGCACAAGTTGACGAAGCGGTGAGAGACTAGAGGAAAAAGCAGGGAAGGAATGAAAAGGGGGAAAGACAGTGAGAAGAAGCCAGAGAGAGCCTGGCTGCGTGGCTGGCTCCCGGCTGGCTGTGTGGGCGTGTGTGTGTGTGTGTGTGTGTGTGTATGTGTCTTAAAGAGTGTGTTGAGAGCAGGGCGAGAGCGCTGGTCGTCTCCATGTCTAATCAAGAGAACACTTGTGTGTCCCCGTCTCATTGTCTCCTGGGCCCCCTCAGAGCAGAGACCCTCTCCACTCCAGCACTATACACCTCAGGACACGCTGATAGCTGCCGGACAATGACTCTCAGTTCACACAGGAACCCAGACTCTGGACTGTAGTGGTGAAGGAATGCAAGGAGGATGAGTACGAATGCACTGACTTCATTTAGTCTGACAAGTCCTTCAGGTGATTCTAAATATTACTGGAAATTAATTATCCCCTCACAAATTTGCTCTTGTTTTCATTAAACCATACAGGAATGTCCTTGTGGTGTACTGAATAATGAGTATTTTTGACACTTGTAGGCCTAGTTTATGGCATTTTTAATCTCATATCACTAATATGTATTAAATCAGTGTTTTTTTTAATTCCAACAGAGGATTTGTCATGGAGATAAAATGAGACGCCTCAGGCCCAACCTTTTCTTCATGAAATAACTGAATATGTAGGAAATCATATCAGAACAATGTAATTAATGTGACATAATCACCCCGGTGAACTCAACCTCACCTCATGGTCACTAGTAAAAACACTGCTGGTTACACACACAGGGACACGCACACAAACACGCACACACACACTGTGTAAAGTCTTCCGACAGTCACAGGGGCATGCGCGCGCGCCCCCCCCACCCCCACCCCCCGACCCTCAGTGTTTCTGTTCCATCACAGGGCAGCAAAGCGCGCTCCCGACTCAGCAGTTTCCCAGTTCCGTCTCCTCCATTACTGGCGAGGCGCACAATCAATAATTCAATAGTTTTGGCGTCTGAATCCTGCCCCAAACGGCGGGATACACAAACTAGTGCAGACTCGGTGAGATCAGTATTAATTAATAGCTAAAGACATTGTGTTTTGTGTGGAGATATCGGAAGGGTAATGCAATCTGGATTCCTATAATCACAGGCTCCCGTGTCAGGTGTTTATTAAATGTTCAATAAGAGGCGGTTAAGATGTCAGGAAATGAATCAGGCAGATTTGTAAGTCGAGTGAGGCGGGCGTTAATAAATAAATTGTTTTCTTCACAGCGACCTTGGCCTTGTTTAAGTGCATTGTCAACTGCCTGTATATTTTCATGCATAAATACCCAACTTCAGGCCGTAACACATAAACAGAACATTTACACCCCGATATGGGCGGAGGGCCAAGAGGAGGAGTGAGTATTCACAGCTGGAATTAATCTATATTGCTTAAGATATGTCAAGATGTTAAACAGTTAGATGTGTTTAAAGTCAGAATTACTGACAGGATCTGAAATGGTGCTGGTGTTCAAGCGCAAGTTAAGGATTTTGTTCAATGTATTCTATTGAATTCAACATACTGTTTAGAATCTGCAAACTGATATACAACCAGTGGACATCGCCACATTTCAAATGTATTTTTTGCATTATATAATTATCAGTCGTTTCAAACCTGAATGAGCCTGTCAACCATAAAAAAAAACGTGCCTGTGTATTTCAAGTGTTTTAATACAGCAAAACTTATTAAAGTTGAGTCACTTAACTGGCCCGATTCTCCCCTATTGTGTCCTTTATCTGCCTGTTATTCTAGTGTGTACTGGAAATTACCAGTCCTCCACTCCAAAAAGCTCCATAACCAAACCATGAATAATGCATGGGTTTGGCTTGGGAGCAGCAACAGACAGCCATGTTCCTGACTAAACGGGCCTGTCACAACTGTGACGTTATCAAAAGACCTATAGCTACAGGCATGAATTATTAAAAATCTGTTGCCCTCAAAGCTTTACCGCCACAAATATTGACAACAACAACAACAACAATAATGATAATAATAATAATAATAATAGTGCCAATTTAAATAAGAGTAAAAATAATGTCAACTCATTAAAGAAACTTTAGTTAATTTATTATAGGAACGAAAAGCATTTTGTTTCGGTGGATTCACGTTTCACATGTGATGGAAAAAAGTAAAACAATGTCATGAATATCTTTCTTCTTTTTCTTTTTTTTTTTAGAAACCCGTGCCTCAGGCAAGTTCACTTTCACTGTTATAAAAACATCAAAATTACATACAGAAAGCACGTGATTTTTTAATACACGGAAATAAAGTAAAATACAAAAAATGAACAACTTCCCCACAAGGCATTCATAAAGCCACTAAATAATAAAAATAATGCATGTTTTCTTGTGTATAAACATATTTTACACGTGCCCGTACCGCTTCTCGTAGTCCTCGTGTTAACTGTGGTTTGTTCGTTTGTTGGGTAACTGGTTAAAGACGGTGCTCGTGACATAAACGCTCTCCTTTAGAAGGGGGGGAGGGGGGCAAATCACCACCTTGTTAATAATGGACACTAGATCTGGTACAGATCCTGACAACTGGTTCAGCATGTAGCCTACACATATATTATAATATCACATTTCTGGTGTGTCGCCATAATAGTTTCACCTTTACCAGAGGAGGTCCAAACAAGGTCAAATATAGGCCAAACATTCAAGTGAGGGAGTTTCCTCACCTCAGCCAGGGGGAGGAAAGAGGAAGAGAGGGGACAGAAGAAGAAAGGAAGATGAGGGAGAGAAAGAGAAGAGAGAGGGAGGGGAGAGAGAAAGAGAGATGGCTCGCATCACGTCATCCGAGGAGCCAAACTCATGCAAACACAGCTGAGGCATTTTTTTAATCTGGACAGGAAACAGAAGAGAAGAGAAACACCTCGAATATTGTATTTTGTGTGTGTGTGTGTGGTTGTGTCTTATTTTTGTCAAAAATTCCCGCTCTGTCCTTTCACAGAGAAAGTGTTTTTGAAATATACCGAGGCCAGCCTCTATATAGGTTCAAAATGAATCAGAACAATAATAATATAATATTAAATCAGAACAAAACAACTGCAGAATGGTGGGTTCGCCATGTTTGGCAACGTATCGACCGTCCCAGCTGCATCCTCCTCCTCCTCCTCCTCCTCCTCTTCCTCAGGGTGTCCCATCGCCATCCTCAAAGAAAGACCCCGCGTGGCCTCGCTGTCCTTTTTGTCATTTTTTAACGTCCAAAAAAATCTCGTGTATGAAGGCTATCAGGTCAATGTCTCTTTTTCTTTATCTCATAAATAGCCTATTTTTTTTATAGTTTTACTCGTCGTCCTTCATTGGA
>OMNW01009131.1:0-48401 GCA_900303245.1 Selene dorsalis
AAACTCACAGCTGATCCAAATATGGTCAAAGAGGCGGAGCTAAGAATTTGAGCTCTAGATAAACTGATCAGTACGGAGCAAGCTACTGACTCACTGTTAGAGACTCCCTCAGGTGGTCAGGAGAGGAACTGCAGCTGCACCAACACACACACACACGCACACACACACACACACACACACACACAGGTCTATAAAGTGCACCCCATCAGAGAGAAAGTTATGAATGAAGGCAATTCAACCCTGATCACGAGCAGAGACGTGACAAACAGGAAACAACAACATGACGACTCTTCACTCATTACTGAGGGCAGGAATGACATTTTTGCATTTGTGCATAAGTTAAATATGAATATCAAAGTTATAGGACTCACAAAATATTTATCACAAGTACACACAGAGCATAAAAATATATGTCATCTATCATCTATCAAACTTTCTGGTGCTTTCATTAAGTTACTTCACCCAGTTTTCAAATGCATAAAAACACACATCATGTCTGGAATTACACCAACAGGGACAAAGAGAGGATACACTGGAGAGTTATAGGAAGAGTATGAGTTCACCAATTAAATAACAGGGTGAGGGGTGAGAGGTCACGGTGGTGATTGTTAATGTGTGCGCGTGGCGTGCATACAGTATGTGTGTGATGTGATTATGTATGTGTTTGTGCATGCATGGATGCTGTACTGTAATGTGTGTGTGTGTGTAGCTCCAGTATACCCATGAATACACTGTAGTCTGGCGAGGCAGTGTGGTGCAAAAACTCTGCTGGGGTCGTCTTGACAACAGGGTCCAGTCAGCGGCTGCATCCTGGGGAATGTTTTCATGCTGTAGCAGTGGTGTAGGGTGGAGGGGGAGGCTGCTTGGGGGGGATACTGACACTGTCGTCATATGGAGGAAGCAGCACCTGAGGATAAAGAGCAAAGAAGAAGGGAAACAACTCGTGGTTAGTGCGAACAATCGGGTATGACTCAATATATAAATAGCACCAAAATCAAAGTGCAATATTACGATAGTTGTGCCAGCCTCTGAGCCTGTTTGTGTTAAACTTGCATAATATTACACTGGCTTTGGTGGCATGCCAAAGAAAAGAATTAAAACTGCGACAATAGTATTTTGGATCAAATTAAATATGTAAGCCCAGAAACCCTTATGATTTCCTACTGGGCTAAACTGCAGGATTTCAACCAAATACCATTACATAACCTGTAAAACTGAAGTATGTGAGGCAGGGCAACTTTCGCTGTCAGCCATATTGTACACACAGTCAAACAAGAAGCACTTTACAGCCTTAAACAGTAAAGTATAGTATAGTTGCAATAAGACTAGGAGCTAGCAGCTCTATCACACTGTACTCGAGCCCAGCAGTGAGATATGGACTGAATGCAATGAGATATAACATGCTCAAAATAACAATGTCAAGATCCTGGTGCCAAGTGGGTATAATGTCCATCATCTCAGACGACTAGTGGTGGTGACTAGTTCTAGCCTTGATGTACATTTTAATTTTAGAATAATTTTACCTAAGTAAGCTTTAAATACACAGCTTTTAATTCACACTTGGATATTATATGCTACTTTTATTTAAGTAGGTAGTGGTGGCGTTCGGATGCGCTGATGCCGTCAGATGGAAGAGTCAGAGGATTACCAGAGTTATTACAGTTCATCCCAGGGTGGACGTGAGGTTGTGCACCAAAATTTCATGGCAAATTAATCCAATAATTCTTAAGACATTTAACCCAAAACCGCAAATGTCAAAACCTCATGGCTTGCGTTTTGGGGGAAGAGGATCATTAGTCGTTAAACTCATCTCTCTCTGGAGGACCATGAACGGTCACAGCAATCTGTCTAATAGTAGCTGAGATATTTCAATCAGGGCAGACCAGCCACAATTATCAGCCCCTGAGCTGCACTAGCCCCAGGCAAACTGATTTCTACTCAGTGGCCCTTAGACATTTAGAGACATTGTGTGTGGGTGTGTTGTCTGCAGATACTCACTGTTTCAAATCAAGAGGGAAATATAATACATGAGAGAGAAAGTGGGTGATGAATGAGATATGGGACACTGAACGAAGCAAGCAGTCGTCCAGACGTTGTTTTGAAGCTGTGCACAGATTACGTTTACCTAGAGAGGCTTATTTGCTCACTCATCCTCCATTATTTATCCATCTCAACTGAAAGTAAAACTAGGGTAAGTGGTCACTGGTGCTAAATTTAGTTAATGACTCTCCATCATCTGCATCAGTCTCACTTTCTGCTGCTCAGTGTAATGTTCTTTTATCGGTGGCGCATCTTTAATTGACAGGACAGGAGAGATAGACAGGAAATGGGAAGGAAGAGAGAGGGGGAATGACAGTAGCAAAGGGCACGCTGGGGGATTTGAATCAGGGTCAGTTGCAGCGAGGACGATAGCCCCTGTATATGGGGCGCCTGCTCAACCCAGTGAGCTAAACAGAGCCGCAGTATTTGTATTCGCATTTAAACAAAACTTCAATCTTTCCTCAACCTTTGCCAACATGCTCTGACTTCCCAAGCATAACCGTAAAATTCCTGTAGTCACTGCAAATTGATATTTTGGAAGAATCCCATTTCCTACACTGAGTTTAATTGTGCAGAATGAATGAATAAATAAATGTAATTTTTTTGAAGCTTGGATTCTTCCATTAAGATTTACACTCCAAAGATGTGTTCATGCAGTTTCTTCATCTGTCTGTTTTCTTCAGGTTTGCTGTGATAAATCTGTTGACGCGTCTTTAGAGGCCTTAAATCGTAAAGAGAGAAATTACACTTATTTTATCCTCTGAGCTATTTCAGTTATTAACTTAATCTAATGTTTTTCCTAATAAATACAGCACCTGACCAAGTGTGAATAACTTTCCCATATGTGCAGTGCAGGAGTTTGGCTCATATGGAAGGCATTAGTTGACCTTTGACCTAACCACTGTAATAACTGATATGCAACCATGCACACTGCTATACAAAAATACAAAAGCCACAAACCTGCCTGGGATCTGTGGGGAGCTTTAATTAAATAAGCCGGGCTGTAACTGGAACCGCACACCTCCAGAGGTGAGGTGAAAGTGAGGAAATAAAAGGGGCAGACTCCTGTTTTTCTGGCAGTGATCACGTGATGATGTCAGTAGGCTGGAGAGAGGCCTCCAGTTTTTCTCTTTACAGCTCAGGTGTTTTATACATCAGGAGCCCATGTACATTTTCTGTTCCTTCAAAAACCTCAAAACATCACATAAAGCCACAAGTGAATAAAGCTGTCGAGCGAAGGGGATTGTGTAAAATCGAGAGGAATGTTACACTTGGAGGGGTCTTAAGCTGTCAACCATTTCTCCAAATACCTGCGACCCGGCATAGTGTAAGGTCAGGTATCAGTCTGAATGGATCCAGCTGCTTACAGCTCACATCTTAACTGTTCTGCATTCTTTTTTGTGAGAGTCACAACATGTCATTAGTGTTTTTACAGCCTCATTTTTCTTCTCCCTTCTGTCAAAGTATGAGTGGTTATAATGCATGTGTGGGCAGCAGTGCAGTCACGGTCCAAAGGCCAGACCTGGGCAACAGGACACCGACAAGAGACCCCAGCACAATCACACAGAGCTCACTGTACTACTGTTGTGCTTCAATTACCATCATATAATGGCTTTGCCAGCATGAAGCTTCATCTCTCTGTCCAAGTACGTTCATCCATCCGTGCCTCTGCAGCCAATATTAAACTACCTGCTACGACAGCCTAGCGTTACACTTCCTTCCCCCCATCAACATGATGACTTTACAGCAGCCAGACTGGCCCAGAGCAAGAGGAAACCCACGCAGATGATAAAAAACGTGACTTGCGGTTTGGATTGAAACAGGAAATCATTTTTCCACAGGAGTTGTTTTGCTGCCTTTAGAAGTGAAGGAAGCAGCAAATCAAGTTCAGAGATGCTGTTTTATGGCCGATCTCTAGATGATAACATAGACATAAAGGATCGTTTATAGGGCTGTGTTTATAGTAACAGTATGTGAATTTGTCTAACTGTTGTGCAACTTCCCAGTAAACTGAACAAATACATGGACTCAGTAAGACTCAGTGCGTGTTACACCACTGCACTGAGTGATGCTAACTTCCATCTTTACTATAAATGTGTAGATTGTAGTTGACTCAGAGCCACACAGTGTACTTTCTGCTTTAAATGCTCATTGGTGCACCAAAATGTGCATTAATTCGCTGCTAAAAATAGTCCCAGACAAATAAGTAATTTACACCTTTTTTGAATAAAATTAGCCACGATAGTTATTTGATATGAGCTTTAAAAATCAGATTTTAAACTCTGGTGCTTTGAAGATAATCATATAGGTGACTTACCGTGGTGTCATTGGTTGTAACGTAGAGCAGGATTTCAGAGGTTCCCCGGCCACTCACGTATCTGTAGCAGTTCCACACACATGCTATGAGGTAAGCCTGAAATCAGACAGAAAAACACAGATCACAGGCTTGAACTGCATATCATCATCATGAGCAATGTGTTTGTGTCTATTAATGAAGGAATTTGCCAGTTTATTCCTTTTCACTATACACTTGTCTTTACCTGACACATGGCTGGTGTTTACAGTGTATATGAATTGTGCACCTGAAAGTATTTATTTTCCAAGCAGAGTCCCTGCAGGGTTGTGGTTTTCAAGAAAAAAACAAAAAAAACAAACATCTTTTCCACGTTATTATGGAAATCATTGTGTTCCAAAACATAATCAGGTCGTCGTGTCCCCTGGGAAGCTGTGGCGCAAGTGTTGCATCCTTGCAATATATTTAAACACAGATGGCACCGTGATACATGCACATAATCTCTTACAGTCTCATATGAGGCTGTCCTGTCCCGACACTTTCACTATGTTAGTATAAGGAACTATAACACTCAAGAAACTCACACCAGATATTCATTTTTAAAAAATCTAAACTCTGTTTTGGGTCTATCAGGGTGTCATCTGTTAATCATCTGACATCTGTGCAGGCATCTTGCTACTAGAGCTCCCCAGACAATCACAATTTAAACATCCATCCACATGTATGAACCAAGGCCACACTGAGCTCTCTAACTTTGATGATAACCCACTTAAGAAGCTGCTTTAATTCTCTCATAGCTCAATTACTCTAACAGCCTGTTAAACTATTGAGTAATCCTGCAAATAAATAAAAGTGGAGCGCCCAGGGAGGCATCTTGATCTGATGGCCAAACCATCTCAACTGGCTCTCTGCAGATGTCCAAGCTCCTCGCCTGATCTATAAAGGTGAGTCCCATTTGTTTTGATGGCGTAGTGAGATCCCTGGCAGGCCTGATATGAAAAGAAATGTTCAATCCAAGGGTATAAATTAAACTAAAAGCTTACCTTGAAGCCAAGAATACAGCCGATGAAGAGCAGCACCATGAGGACCAAGCAAACATTACTGAGAGCTGCAATCTCCTCTTTGTAGGGGAAGTTATCAGGCTGTGCAGGAGTAAAAAAAAACAACACTTGGTGAGCAGAAGAGTTCATTTGAGGAGACAGTGCAGGCAGCAGCAGCAGCACATTGGTACTCATCGATCACTTTTAAGTGGAAAACACTTGAGGGTGTCTTACCAGTTGCTGCAGGTAGTCTTGTATCGTGTTTGGGTAAACCACAATGCTGATAGCAACCAGGGTATTGAGAGCAAAGTCAAATATCTGGTAGCAGAAAAATGGGATGATCCAGGCAGCACGCAGCTGAAACAGAGATATTTGATTTTAGGTATTTAGGATGGGCTGATACATTTATCTGAGAGCAGAGAATCAAGCTGAGCCCTTTAACCAGACACAGTGGACATCAATCCCCAAACTAGGTCACAAGGAGATTACGGTGTGTTAAACTGATGAAACAGGACGGATGGCACTTGGATTTCTCATGTTTATAAAGACTGCAAAAATACACACATGCACTGTGTATGGCAGAAGACTATAACAATATTTAAAAGTTTAAAGGCCTTTTAAATAATAGAAGGCTGTGAAATTTCCACTCTGACTGACACAATCAGTGTCTAATTGTTCAGTGCATTTCGTTTGAAGAAGAAAGAAAGAAAATCATTTCTTTACCTTGTATGCACCATATGTTGCCATCCCACATATAAGAATCATCAGCAGAGAGATCGCAGAGGCAATGCACATATCTGGAGCAGCAGGAGAAGTAAAGTTAGAAATACTGATAGACAGATTTTCATATTTTTATTATTTGTTAATTTCAGTCAGTGCAAGGTCACTTTGGTTGAGAAACACTCCAAATCCAAATCAAATCTCTGAAAATGTTTATGACATCATGTCCAGCTGATCTGGGGACGTGTGTGTGTTTGTGTGTGTGTGTGTGTGTGTGTGTGTGTGGAAGATAAATGACATGCTGCATCTGTCGGCCAGACAAGGAATTAACCTCTGCTCTGTGATTCGCTTCATGTCAGCCCGGCCTCGTATCAGCTCGGCATAACAAAACTAATCATGAGGTTACATAAGGATATCAGCAGGCATAGCATCAGAGTACATGTGGCTGTACCAGCTAGGGAATTTAATGGAGGAACATTTCTCTGTACTCTCTGACCCAGTAAACTGACAAATACAGGATATAAACTGCGGCTTTGAGTCACAGTGTGAATCAAACTTGCCCACAAAATGATTTGAAAGCATACAGAGAAACAACATACACCTTTTCCAAAATGCCAGCACTGGAGGAAAAAGCAGCAAGCCCTTTAAAACCCATTAGAAGCTTGAGATGGTTTTAAAACCAGAAATACGCGATGAACACAACATTTAAATGTCCCGAACTCCTACGTCAACATGGCAAACATGGAGTCATGTTTCTGTCCAACATTTATTCTCTTTTTAGTTTAGTTTTAGTAACAGCAACAGAGTAAAAACAGAAGCTGCCTGATGGGCTTCTTTCTTTTTCTCCATCCTCTCTATATCACAGCTTGATGTCCTGCTTTGAAGATCTGCTGCCCTGACTAGCGACAGCACAGGCTTTGATGCTGCTCTGAATTATATTTTTGAGTCAATGCACCAAAAAATAATAACTAGTGCCTTTGTCAACAGAGGGCACACAAGGCCTAAATGTATTTTGTTTTATTTTCCTAACCTATGTGCCATCTACTGTGTTCCTAATATGAGGGTGGCAGCAGCTGGCCCTGCCTGCAGTAAAGGATCATAGGACGAGCTAATCCCCCCAGAGCTGGGACAGTACAGTCATTCCCAATCAGAGGTTACCAGCAGCAGCATGCACCGGCCCTCCAGTCAGCACCTGGTCTGTTAAGAAGGCTTTTCAAATGCCCTGCACAGATGGACATTAGACTTGCACGTCTGTGGCTTTGGATGTTTGAATGTAAAGAGAAGTGCTGACTGTCGTCTAGACGCATGTGTGAGGTCCGTCTGACGACACAGTAAATCATTGTATTAGCAGCCGACAAACCTATTTGAGCCTATCGCCACATACAAGAGAGATGAAGTCACCTGTCACAGCCAATTTTAAGATTTAACTTCAAGCAGAATCAAAGCAACACAGAGGCCAAAGGGGCTTTTCCCACAGAGCACATATGAGCCGTTCAACTGATTAAATGTAATAATCAGAATATACATGACAATAACAAGTCCACCGGTCATGTCTCTGGTTTGGTTTCGCTCTTTGAGACTGTATTCGGGGACATTTACTGTGAGGTTGTTGAGCACCAGCTGCTTGGTTACTTACTGGCATCATCCATGACGTCCAGGTCATTAGCCAACTCCGCGCTGGTCAGGTGGTACTGCTCAGGATCATTGAGCGCTGTGAGCAGGATGAGTAACACCACGGCATTGATGAGCTTAGGGAGAGAGGACATATGGGCAGATCAAGGCAACAATATGGACACACTGACACACAGGGGGGTAAATGGGTAAAGAGACAGTGGAGTGAACTCTGACATGTGGATTAATCTTGATTAGCTGCAGAATGGAAAACAGACCACTGGGATCTTAAAATGACAAACTGAACTTTATCCCTATAGGAAACATGTAGTGTAGCTGTAAATAAATCAAATTTCAAATTCAGTGTAAAACATTGAAGTCCAGGCACAAACATAAAGCCTTTGTTTTGGTCTGGCTGGCGAAGCTCATTATGCAGATGACTCATTCATCCCCACTGACCAGGTGAATGCGATGGAAAATTCTTTGCAGTCAATAGAGCAGCGTGACACAGAAACCTGCTACCTGAAGAGGCCCGCTGCTCATTTATTCATAGGGAGCAGCCAGAGGATTTTTCCACATGTGGTGTTTGGTTTAATTAACCCCTTCCTGCACATTACAGGTTAACAGACTGGTGCAATAAGCAGAGCTGATACCTCAGGATAAGATGTATAGATATATTATGGTTTTCATTTTGCATAATAATTTGAAAAAAAAAGTCCATATGATGAGTTGTTTCTTATCTGAAGGCTTCATAATTATTAAACATAAATAAATAAAAAATCACTATAGAGCAGGAAAAAATCAGTATCCACAGAACCAAGTATCAAACTGATCAACTCTATAACAGTAAGGATTTATACGTCATGAAATCCTGCGTAAACATACATGATGATATCTGGACATCTACATGTGATGCAGTGAGTGAGTGAGTGAGTGACAAACTACAGGCGGTGCTCACCATGTACCAGACCCCCAGGATGATGGTTCCTGTGCGGACATGGCAGCACAGACAGCAGCTTGTGGAGTACCAGCGGTCCCACGGAGAGATCATCATCTTGTCACGGCTGTATCACGGCTGCTCGAGCATGCAGGTAGGAGTCAGCGGCGGTGTGTGTGTGTGTGTGTGTATGTATGTGTGTGTGTGCGTGTGTCTCCACGCAGGGATACCCCGGAGTCCGCCGAGCGTCGGTCCGTCCTCGCGGAGGAATGACGGTCCAGGATTCAGCTGCTCCTCCTGATCAGAGCGACTCTTATCAGCGTCGAGCAGCTTAACGACGGAGCCGCGCGGCCGAGAGCAGCGTCAGGTGAAGAGGGACACTTCCGGTTTCAAAATAAAACATTGACAGTGAAGTTTTTTGTTGTTCTTGTTTTGTGTTAGGTTATATGTAACAATGCACTTTAAGAGATTTTTTTTTAGGCATAAACACCTTCTCTTACCTCAGGGTTCATGCACATGCCAACATGGGACGTCTTCTCTAATCACTTGACCACCAACCTCCCCACAAAGACTATTTTTATGTGGGACAGTGATGTTGATAGATACCATCTAAGTTTTGAAAAATAAACACACAGACTGCAGGTTTCACTTCTAGTAGTGTTGGTGCTTTCATCCTCCAAATGTAGGACTGCGTTACAAAGTGGAAAACTTCCTTGAAGAAATTTTGAAAGTGCAATGGTAACATCAGGTGTCACACATTGTACTGACAGAGCTAATCTATCTGTCTCTCTCTCTCTGAACACTGACATGTAGGAGCTGTCAACCTGTCTGTGTAGAAAGTCAGAGGAGTCCCTCATCAACACACGCAGCTAGACTGGCAATGGGAAAGGAGCCTGATTGTGTGTGTGTGTGTGTGTCTGTGTGTGTGTTAAGCTCCGTCACTTCGTCATAGCCTCCATCAGTAAAGATTTGTTTCCAAAAACAGCAAGGAAGGACAGACGAAGAAATACCACTGCACCATTATTTTGAAGACAAAAACTTCCTGCTTCCGGCCCTGTTCCGGTTAATGCTGCTAACGGAGCAGTGTCTTGTTGATGACAAACACAGGAGCACGTGACGGACTAGAGAGGATCAAACCTGATAAGGTAACGTGTCATTTCTAGAAACCTTCAGAAAAGAGCTTTAAATCGCAGCTCCTCCTGGTGACAGTGACAGTGATGAAATATCCTTAAGAGGCTTATGCTGCAAATAGAAATCATTGTACAAGATCCAAAATGACACTATAATAAGATACAATGTTATATCAGATCCAAAATGTGCCACAGTTAGACACTAGTCCCCAAATCATAGGACTTATAGAGCTTCATTAGATAGCAGTAGAGGAATTATATCGAGCATATATCCTTTAGTCTTTCATTCATTTTGCTTTAAAAAAAAACACACAAAAAAAAAAACATAATTTTAGTCAGAGCACATGGAGCCATGTTCCTTCACCAGGAGTTTTGTAATCTAAAGCAGGTTGAAGTAATCAAGCATCTTAAAATTTCTTCCTCATGTCAAGAGTGAGTCAGTGCATAAGCTTCAGATTCAGGGAAACATTGAGATTTTAAAGTTGTTACATTAAACATTTCTGGACAGTATGAGCAATTAAAACATCTAAGTGGTCTTTAAATCCACTAAAACCTGCTGTAATGTCGTTCAGTTGGAAACCAGTGTGTATGTGTTTGCGCTGGGGGAGCAGGTGGTCACCTCTGGCTGTTACAGCTGGCCTCCATTAGACTGGCAGGTGTAGTTGAGCAGCAGACAACAGAAAGTGGTTGAGAGGTCAGGCTGGAGTTAAACACAAGACAGGGTGGCTCTGTTATCAAAGGACAATATCAAAGCTGTCACCAGGAACCCCTCCCTCACAACAGGGATAGTTATATATTGAGCCTTTTCCAATGTCAGTATCACCTCTGTTCTTGTTTATTTTTCAGTTAAAAGCCTTGTTGAATGCAGCGTTGATGGTTGATGGCCTTTTTTCTTTCCTCTCATTTTCAAGACAGTTTCCATCATCACGACACAATAACATATGTATTTGACCTGCGAAGGTCCAGTTCCAGCTCCCTCTCTGTGAACAGCAGAACAGAAACAACACACACATGAGTAACAAAGTCAGGATAAATAATGGATGTGCTCATAAGGCCAGAGAGGTGACTTGTTGGAAGAACAGTTCCAGCAGCAGAGCAGTCAGCTGAGATGATGAGGAGAGTAGCAGAAGGTAAAGAGGTCTCAGCTGTTTGATTTGGCCTGGCCTGGTCTGGCCTGGCCTGGCATGGCCTGACTCTGGGCTGGGCTGCTAAAACAGGGTTAAGAAAAGAGAGGTGAGAAGATAAACATTTCTCTGACTGAGACAACGGGACTGGTGTAAACTGGGGGAGTAACACATCGATTCAAAGATTTGAATACGACGATGGATGAGCATTAATGGCATCGAACCAAAGTGAAAAAATCCATTGGACGTCATCATTTCATATATTATCATTTGTAAGAGAGTAATAGTGTCTAATTGTAGTATATTTGCATCTGGTATGACACTGGTATATTGTATTTTATTTCTCATTAGACAGTGAGACTTACTGTGTCTAATTATGTTTTATTAGAGAATCATTAAATAAAGTGCTACCCAGTAATGAGTCTGTTTTCTCCCTCTGAAGAAAACAGTCAGTTCCTCTCCAGGTGTTTGGCCTCTTTTCCGTTTAGTCCCGTTATCACACACTCTTATATTATTCTGATGTAATGTAGGTTGTGTTTTTATAAAGATGAGCCTACAGGCTTAACTAGACGGCTCATGAAACCCGACGATGTGTCACTTGGTGGCGTTTCCAGTAATCATTACCCAGCGGTCGGTTGTTGACCTAAAAACTAATGAAGATGGCCTCAATATAGAAAAACTGGCCTTTATTTAGTCTTTTTACATATGGCTTTAGCTTTTCTTTTATTACAAACAGGTTTTACAAAAGGTTCTGAATACTTCCAATTCAACCACAGGTGGAAAATGGTGGAAAGGCTGATGACACTGCAAGGTACATCTATGATCGGAGGCTCCCACACGGCTCCAGCCACAAAGCAGTCACAGATAGTAAAAACAGCAAGGAGACAGTTGTTGACACACCGCAGTACAATGTCAGACAAGGGACAAACCAGATGGACTGAGTCAATGAAATGTTGTAGTCACACATGATCATAATGCAAAAAATACAGAGCAGACATGATTTCCCTTTTCTGCACCTGGTGATGCTCATGTCTCATTTATGTCACAATTGTTTACACCCTACTGAGTAAATCCACTGACGTGTAATAATCCGTTTGATCTCGGCACTCCTCTTGCTGTGCCACCAAGACTCGCAAACATCAGAGCAAAAAAAATTAAAGACTGCAAAGCGAAGGCCAGTTCACCATCATGGCCCAGGGCTGAGTGACCTGATGCATGTCGACCGTTTTCACTCTCTACACCTTTGAAAACTCCGGCCGTTAGCCACCCCAACATCAAATCTCTAAATGTGATCAGTATTTTCTACATGTCTAATTACTACAATACAGCTCCTTCAGTTATTTGATTCTGTAGAATTACAAGAGAGAATCAAAGTATCAAATGCATACTCAAAAATCATTAACACCGCATCACATTAGATTGCACTGCATCTAGGTTCAGTTTTTGACAATCCACCGACTGACACGCAACGTGTATAAAAGTCGTTTTCATTTTCAAGACAGGTTTTTTTTTAAGGTTTTAAGTTCATCATGAAGACCTTAGTTCAAAGTTCTTGTCACAAAAGGTGTTGCATAAACAGGATATGAAGTCTTTTGCATACAGAGATCTGCAGAGTGGACTCGATCTCATGTCTCTCTCCTCGCTTTCTTCTTCTTTGCTGGTTTGGGCGCTTGGCTCTCCTCAGGTTTTTCTGCAGAAACACAAGGGGAGAGGAGATTATACGTATAAGGCCAATATGTCAAGCAGCAGAGGGTGGTGTGTATTTAATAAGAAATCACCAAACTGCTGTTAGTTTAAGTAATGGACTGGCTTAATGAAAAAGGAACTATCAATCCAACAAGTTAACAAGCAACAGCAACACTTCACCCTGTTATTTCACACGCACTTATACCACTTATGATGGTGTTTTAATAAACACAAAATAATCACACTATACTGTTATAGTCAGAAGTGTCTCATGTGCTCACTTTGTTGGACTGGAGCAGGAAGGCTGTTCTGCTTGGCAGTGGGCTCTCCATCAGCGGGCTTCTGTGGCACTTGTGTGACGGGGGGTTTTGAGGATATGTTGTCCTTCACTGGTCGCTCCACTCTCACCTAACGTCAAAAGTGAATTAGTTTGGATTGTTGTAGGAAAGAGGAGCATGTTCCTCAATTAAACTATAATGTTGAGTATGACTGAACAGGAAGAGAGCTGCTCCACTGACCTCGGCAGCAGCTGTTTTGACAGGCTGGATGGCAGCAACGTTCTCCTGAGCAGCTGGCTGCTTCTTCACCGAGGCTGCAGGTGCTGCCTCCTTCTCTGGCTCCTCGCCCTGCACAGCAGACAAGCTGACTTACATCTGTCTCAAGGCTTCAAGATTAACTTAAGAAACATCCAAGAATGAAACATGAATTTGATCACAAGTTAGTTAGTTACCTGGCCAGCTGCTCCTCCCTCCTCTGCTGCCTTCTTCTTCTTTTTCTTCTTCTTTTTAGTTTTAGCTGCTCCATCAGCAGCAGTCTCTCCCTTGTCCTTTTCATCCTCATCATTATCCTGAGGAACACAAATGAATAAAAATGAGGAAGCAGGAACAGCAGCGGTGATCAAATCAGATTTACAGAACCTCCTTACTTAGAGCCATCTGGTGGGAATATATAACATAACAGTAGTGGAGCGGAAGGCATGATACTAGACCTACTGTTACACTAATGATTATGAATTACAGTATATCGGTGATACTCTGGTTTTCTGTGCTGTGTCAAGTGAAAATGTCTGTGAAGTGGTTTGTGGAAACACAATCCACAACCCTTAACCTAGCCCGTGTTAGTAAACTGTGACTGTCTTCATAAATGTGTTGGGGCTGTGTATTCACTACTATCAGCAGCAGGGCGACCGTCAGAAGAAGAACCAGAGCAGCTGCCCTGAGGCCTGAGCCCTCAGGAGTCATCAACTTGTGGGTTGCTATTTTAAAACTTCCAGGTAACTCCCATAATGCTTATTTTTGCCTGAAGCGTTGACGTATTTACAGCAGCTCTGATTAGCAGATTAACCTTGTTTGGCTCCACAAGCGGCTGCTCCTGAGCAGGGGGGGTCTCAGGAGTGGGCTCTTCATAGTTCCCCCAGGCTTCAGAGGGGGCGTTCCAGTCAGAGCTGGGATCAATGGAGCCGCCATCTGAAAAATCACCAAGCCCATCACACAACAGTTAGAAGTGTAAAGGAGTGTCAAACTCATTTAGTGACATAAACATTAAACAGAGGAGTTTGGAAAAAAAGAAAAAGCTCCTTACTGAGTCCAGACCACTCATCGTCCACTCTGGGCTGACTGAGCCAGGGCAGCTCGCTCACAGAGTGGGGCTCTGCGACAGACAAGAGACAGTGACTGAACCCTCCACCAACATGAGATGCTTTGGGAAACTATGCCATCTACTGGTGAGAGCCATCTCTCACATCGTTAGTTAACTGTATACTCACCAGCAGAACCAACTCCCAGTCCAGTAAAAGACAGGTTTAACTCTGCTGAGGGCACATTCCTCTCAATCACAGTCCATGACTCTGAAACAGACAGTTTTACAACAGTGACTCAGCAACTTTCATCAAGGTTAATATCAGTGTATTGTAAGCTGAGGTAAAAGGGCAGTTACTGGTTTATGAGACACCAGAAAGGTAATAAAATATTACACTATCATGTGTAGGGTTCAACAACAAGTATTTTCTTCTTCTTTTTTTTTTTTTTTTACCCTCAATCTCTCCTCCCCAAAGCGACACTGGCTCCCTGGTGGTCGTCCAGGGGCCCGACTTTGGAGCAACATTGTGAGCAGGAACCTTGACTTTCATATCAGCCACAGCAGGAGTCACTGCTGCCACCTCTCTGCTGTTCACTAAGACCAAGAGAGAAACACTTGACACTGAGCCAGAATAAACACAGTTCAGGTTGGCCACAAGGTTTAATTATACAGCGCTTATCAAGACTTACTCACTCACTTATCAGAGATTACAAAATACTTCACAGGCATAAAACAACAGAACATACAATTTACTGAAAATACAAACATAATGAGTGTTGTAAAAATATGTGAAATATCTAAGGGAGATTATTCAAAAGCTTTGTAAAGGAAATGTATTTGGGGCCATAAAGTCATTTAAAGGACTGGTAGAGATCTTATGAAGGGGAGGACCATGATCAATTTTCTTAGTAGCCTGGTTACTGCATTTGATTTATGTCAGCCACACACTTCCATCACAAAGATAATATATCAGCACTTAAGGTGTCTTTCTGAACTGGTAACCAGTCAAAGGCAGAAGCATTTTGTGCATTTATTTACCTTGAGATACGACAGCCTCCACCTTCTCTGCCTTCACTTTCATGGATTCCCCTGAGAACAAAGAATATAAGGTCAAAATATGCCAAGAACACCACCCACAGGAGACAAGGCAGCACACACGCACACACACACACACACACACACACACACACTTCAGCTCCAACACTTCAAGGAAAAACCCAGGAGATGAAATTTAATTCCCTTAATGCTTGTTTTTATAGTCTGTCCTGTCAACAGGAGACTACATAAATACAACAACAGCCTACACAGATCTCTCTCTAGATGCCAAATTAGACTGTTTATCCAAGATGGTCCACAGATTTTGTGTCTACAGTCTACAAGTAAAAGAAAATGAAATCACAATTTAAATTGAAATATACACTATTATATAAACCCACCACCCTTTTTCTTCTTCTGGTTTGCAGGTGCAGGAGCTGCAGAGGGCTTGAGCTGCTCTGGGGCATTGTTCACAGGTGTGTCACCTCCACCAGGACTGGCTGAGCCATCACTAGAACTTTTGTCCTTCTTGCGTTGTTCACGCCTCTCCTTGTTGCTGACTTTGGTCTCCCATGTGCCTGAAAATAAGCATTGTGAGGGATTAGTTTCACAACACTGCCAAGGTTCACTGTAGGATTAGTGAGGAGATATGGTATGGATCAGACAGGATGAAGGAGGAGATGTAAAGACTTTTCAAACACACACCAAATGAGAACAAGAGTTTCAGTGTACTCCTAATCTACCAGCCTGAGACTGGTAGAATAAATCAAGTTTTAACCAAATTTTTAAGTCGACACAAAATCAGTACAGAACTTTATTGTTTGTTATGTACCGCACCAGCCAGATGACTGAAAATGGTGACTTAAACATTAATCATAATTGTCACAACACTGACACCACTTTGACCAGCGACTTAATTATGATGTGATTCGTAAATGTTTCACCTTCTTCTGGTTCTTTGCCATCCGTAGTCACTGTCTTGGTCTCCTTCACAGCCTGTTTGGCCTTCTTCTTAGACTTCTTTACCTGGAAGAGGATACGTAGTGGGCATTAGGTGTAAGTGAGCGCTACAGTTGCACATATATATCTTCACCTCCAAGAAGAGCAACTGGGCAAGCGACCCCATGCTCACTGAACAACCATCGACCATCAATCAAATAGCACGCTCAAGTCACGTCTATTTATAAGTGAAACTACACCCAAGACCCTCTAAATCGGTTACATGCTGCATTTGTAAGCGCCATGTCAATTTCAAGGTGTCTGTGGTGACATATTCTGATTGCAGCATCTCTGAGGGGCACAGATTGGTTTATTTTACAGTGTCCAGATGAAAGGCTGCACCCTGTACTGTTCTGAGCCAGGGGCCATCGTCCAGGACTTTGCTGCATCTGCAATTTCAGACTGTAACCCAACACTAGCAGCTGGTCCAGCAGAATCATTACAGAGTGACAGTGAGAAAACGTGGCGTTTCCTCAAGTGCGTTTTATTGACTAGGATGCCATAAAACACCGCTATAATAATTCATACAATAGCATTTAGGTCCATTTACAAAACACAATTTAGGAACATGCATCACAATGGACACTAATGTTGACACAATGACACTAATGTTAGGTCACACCACCATTATCATAGTGAATGTGTTACCATTGGGTTTTAGTAGAGCAAATTACCTCTGCAACCTTGTCAGCCTTGACTTCTGATGGCAGCGGCTGGTGATGTGGCACTATCTCCTCCGACACTATGGCTTCTTCCTGTGCTTCAGCCACAGCTCTCCCGTTAGGCTGGGCTTTCTGTCAAGAACACGTGAAGATAAACATGTGCAGGGCTGTTATAACCTCATAAACCAGTTATGTTACCGTCAATACATTTAACATCCATGACCATAAGGGCTAGCTAACATGGCTAACTCGGACAGCAGTCTGGGGGACCAAGCGTGTGTAAAAAAGCTAGCTCTGGCCCGGTTATCAAGATATGACTGGGTGTAGACACACTGCGTGTATGTACCTTTTCTGCTTTCTTCTTCTTTTTCTTCGGTTCCTCGGATTTGACGGGTTTACTGACGGCTCGCTTTATTTCAACGCCGCCGTCGTCGACGGGGCTCGCGACGGGCCGTTTCTTGAAAAGAGTCCGGCAGAGCGAGGCCCACAGGACGACCATCAGCACCAGCCCGGTACATGCAGCTAAGGGGATCACCCATGGCGGAATAAGCTCAGGCTTCAGTCCCAAATCCACGCCGAGCTCGGAGCGCAGCAGCTGCAGGCCTTTAGACAACAGTTCATTCATACGGTTCGTAAGCAGCTTGACCTGCTGAGAGGGCGCGTCCTGCCAGTGCTCCATTTGCACTGATTTTCAAACAACACACAGATTAGTCACGCTTTGCTGGCCGCTATTAGCTGCGCTAGCCTGCAGTGCTAGCTAAAAATAACGGAACGACTTCGACATGATGGAAAACGCTATATTCACCCCCCCTTTCCACCAGCAGCATCGGCCTTGTCGGACAGATAGCTAGCTAAATCCCGGAAAGGCTACGTTACTAAACCAAGTAAACTAACTAGCTAGTTGATATCATCGTAAGATAATATGCCACCGTTAGCTGACCACCACAATGCATCTACTGTGACCGCGAGAGAAGCAGGTTCACCTCATATGGCTCCGTCTGACTGGAGGAGAAACGCTGCCTTCATGGTCAGTTGTAAATCTGAGACTCTACATCGCACTTGCGCGCTGTAACGATCTAGGATTAAGCTCCAAAACAAGTTACACTCAATATATTGCTTTCATACCTTCATACCTTCAACACATTTACAGTGGGTTTACACTGAAAATTTGAAAAGGGCTATTTTTTCTACTTTTACTTTTTTTGCTCTACATTTCTCTCCCCCTGGAATTAGCTCTTATTAACCTGCCATTGGTCCCGTAAATTATAACTGATTATTATTAATCTCAATAAGCGTCAGTGACTTATGATGAAATGTAAACTTAATTGCCCGAGTTAACTAAAATCCGTTTTTCGCAAGTAGCCTTGAATGCATCAAAAACGGACCGTGACAGTTCCAATGAGGTGGGCGGGGCAACGATTCCTCCTTCGCTGATTCGTCAAAATCCACGTTTCAAAAAATGTTGCAATCTCAACGTCGTCACAGTTTGACATCTACTCCATTTTCAATCCGCACATGTTAATTTGTGTAATTGAAAGATTTTCTTTCAACATTTTAGTCGTGTGTAGCATAAACACACTCGCTTCCTTGTTCTACGAATCAACCTCAAACTAGCAAATATTATTTAATGGCAGACAATACACTTGCTATAACCAACCAGGGTAGATCGAAGATTAATCAGCCCTTTCATGTGCAGCTGCTGTTTTTAAATTTCTCTTACAAAATATACCAGTCTATCTGATAAAATAACTAACAAAACTGAGAATGTAATAAAAATATAAAATAGTACTTAAAAATCAGCAGAATTAAAAACAAAAATTATTTAACATACTGTCAGGTAAAAATCGGGAAAATGTCTTGATGAGAGAAAAAAAAAGCTTCGAAGCTAGACTTAAAAATGAACACAGTTACATGTTTATTAAAAAACTACTGAGATACTGATGCATCAAATCTCTAATGAGAAATGTCAAATTAAACCAATCAAGATACTGATCCTCATTTTGGGATTTATAATATTAAACAATTTTTATAATGTGACACACACACATGCCTTCATAGAGGTCAGTGGCAAAGGCCAAGACCATGGCAGCGAACACTGCATCTGCTTCACCAGCTTGCAAATGGCAGTTCACCTGCAGTGACAAACAGAAGAAGGTATGAGGATGAGACATGTTTTCTCTTACCTTCCTCCCAAGCAGCACTTTGATTACATCATCTGGGTCGTCCAGCTCCATCTCCACCACGCTGGGGGTTGAACCATGATGCAGTCATTACTTCATTCATTATTTCACATTACATGAATGGAGTCACTCAATGACCACTTGACAGCACAGCTATCTATCTGTGGTGTCATGTGAGATTAAGCTGTTGGCTTACAGTGTCACTTAAAATAAAAAGACGCGACAATATATTTGCATCCAAGTTTATTTTGAAATTCCCTACTCCCCCTGTACAAGAAAAAAAGGACTTTCCACAAAGGCAGCAGTGAACTGTCAGTGATAGTACTTTTCTAGGGAAGGAAAAAACTTATAATCACAGTGTGTCTTCTTTTCTTCTTTTAAATACTTCTACTGCTGTCGTCTTTGGCTGGGTTCGGCAGACAGCTTTCTGTCAAACCAAATTCCTGGGAAGCAAAGGTTTAAGCCAATAGAGCAGAGCTGTGGGCTTTATATTTTACAGTGCCAATGCAGGAATGTTCTGGACTGTATACCTCTTCATTAACACAAACGAAAGAAAGCAATAAAAATTGAAATAAAAATAACAAGCTGTTTGTGTTCACAACACAAACAAATATTACCGCCTGGGGAGATAGCGACAGTATGTCGAATTTCATTAAATTGTATAGACAAAAAATAACTCTACAAAAATGGAGCTAGGTAAATATTACACAACAGTAAACATGTTTTTTTTCCTTTTTTAAACTCTTCTGTTGAACCTCTACACAAAACCAAAATTCTTGGTCTTAATGGCTAGCAGGAGTTTCTGTTTGAGTATCTGTTTTGAAGAATAGAGTGGCACGTAGAGACGTGAAATGCAAGTATTGGCCGTGGGGAGGTGCTGGTCGTCTGGAGGCCGGATGGTGATGGAGGGCATTGGCTGGAAGCCTTCCTCGCTGGCTGGAAGAGACGGGCTGGACGTCCAGAAGTACACCTGTGGAGGAGGACAATGTATAGTCACATTAGTTACCATCATATTTGATCAGACAGAAACTTTTTGTAATGATTAGTGATGTTTGGATGAAGCTGGGACTCCACATAAAGAAATAGAGTTAGTGTCTATCCCTATTATGATACTGAGAGCAAAAGATGAGAGACTATGCCAGTATAAGAAAGAGTGAGAGAAACAGATGAGAATGAGAAATGAAACAGAGAACTAAAACTTCATTTACAAACAGCAAACAGCTCCTTTATAGCTCTCTGTTTTAACATCTTGACAGTGAAGCTGTGACAGCTGCAGCCAATGCACACTGCAACGGTGGTGTTGGTGTCGCATGGTTCTGAACCATTAGTGGTTCCCCACAGCCACCAAACGAAACTAAAGAGGTCTGAACAGTTTGACAAAACAACCATGACCTGTGATCAAATCTAGCATCTTCTGAGCAAACAGAAGTAGAAATAAATAAAGACCAGAGCTTGGAATAAGTAAATTCAATGATATAATGTACAGGATGTAAAGACTTAAAGCAATCGTACCAAAACTCTTTTTACAATAAAAAAAAAACAAACATTCTTACCAGATCTTGCCTTTCAGTCATGCTCATTTTCTCCACTATGGACCAAAACCAGCGTTTAAACTGCAGTAGCTTGTCTGCATTTTCCCCTGTTGGATAAAGAACAAGTTCTCGTCTCAGTTCATGGCATCAAAAACATAAATCTTTCATTACTTTGTAAACACAGGAAAGATCAGAGAGGAAATGGATGGATTCGAATTGGAGCCAACATGGATTCTGACAGAGCGGACATACCAGATTCATCATTGAAGGAGGTGAAGCTGATGAGCATCTGGACGTTGACTTCTCCACAGCCGTTGACCAGCAGCCTGAAGTCCTCGGCCGTCAGGTCCTCCAGGGCGTTCTTAGGAAGAACATCCAGCAAACCCTTCCTCATAGCCTGACAAAGACGACCCAGACTCACAGTAAGGACGAGTTGTTGTCATCGACAAAACATTTGTTCAAAAGTTAAGCTCGGTTGTTGTACTCACATGGAGAGGCTGCTCAGCCACCACCAGCATTCTGTGCTCTGCGTACTTCCTCACATACTCGTACACATTGAGGGGAGTCACTGGCATGTTGACACCACCAGACAGAAGCTCCACCTGAACCAGAGGAATAAGGCGTCAATCACTGTTCATGACAACCACATATTCAGACTACATATTTATCACTAATTATCTCAGTGTGGAACTGAAACTATCAAGCTTCTTTCAAACCTCATTTATGCAAATAATATAAATGAAAACATTGTTTTTCCTGTAGAAGCTGGTGGCTTTTACGATTTAGCTTTGCATGGATCATATGAATCTAGTTGAACATTTCAAAACTCCCTTTTTTAATGCTATCCTTCAACATGGACCAAGCATGAAATTCTTGACATTTTCTGCTGAAATCTACAACTGCTGACACAATGACAGCATTGTCCGTTACCTGTCCAGCCCCTTCCTCTTTACAGAGGTCAATGGCAAAGGCCAAGTCCATGGCAGCGAACACTGCATCTGCTTCACCAGCCTGCGAATGGCGGATCAGCTGCCGCAGGCTTTCATACATGACTGGGTCAAAGAATGCAAAGTCATGCCAGTTCACCTGCAGCGACAAAAAGAAAAAGGTGAAGCAACTTCAGTGTGAAGAGCTGGCATCATGGAGCAGGGTCCAGGCCCAGGTGCCAATATATGCTGTAAAACGTGTTCTTTTACCTTCCTCCCAAGCAGCACTTTGATTACGTGTCTGTTCAACGTGATGGGACACAGTTCATTTTGTAGCAGACACAATCCCAGTATTCTGGAGAGAGAAGAAAATATGTTTCTTATTCTACTTATTCCACCATGTATTTACCCAAACTTTGTCCAGCTCTTATCAAAAATCATGTTTTCATTTGCACCAAACTGACTAAATGTGATTATTTCATGTGGCTGAACAACAACCACCACCACCACCACAGTTCATTACCTGCCAATGTTACGGAAGCAGTTGAGTCGGGCCTCTGTGTTCTTGCCGGGCCGTGGGGAGTAGAAGCCTCGTTTTCCAGGTTGGTAGAAGAGAGGAGCGTTGTCGTCCCCATCGTCTGGGTCGTCCAGCTCCATGTCCACCACGCTGCGGGTTGAGCCATGACGCTTACGGTTCTCCTGCTGCTAAAAACCACACAAAAAAATAACCTGTTAAGTATGGTGAAGTGGCTGTTACGTAGGGCTGCACTGTGCCAAGTACTGATATGATTTTACATCAAATAGAAAAAAGATTGGGACTCCAAACCAGCACAGGGACTTGTTCTTCCAATGTGGATAAGTGAGTCCAGAGATTCTGGGTTCTTTAGCACTACTTTAAAATGTATCTGGAGTTGTGGGAAGCAAGTACTTCACCCCAGTCTCTGAAAACACGCAGTGTACTCACCGAGAGTTTTAGAATAAATCCAATGGATGAAGAAATTTTTTGATAAAAATATAAATCAGGATACAACTAATACCGTTTTCCAATAAAATTTGTGGTACATGGGTTTTCTAAATGCAAGTAAATCTGCTTATAAAAAGTCTACTGATCCCTTTTCCACTGCCAGTCTACTTTGTCTTTATGTTTGGGCTGAGGACACAAAATACCAAGAGTGATGTCATGACATACACTTACACAGCAGAGAGAGAGCTGCTAACTGTCATAAAAACTAATAAGACAGATCTGTCACATCTCGTCTCATCTCTGGGTCAGGCCCAGTGACTGAACTCCAAGAGATGTTCCAGCAGGAAAAGGGAAAAACAGGGTTCAGAGCAAATTGACCTGTGTCTACAGCTGTCATTTGACCTGGCTGAATGCCTTTCCGTTGCTGAATGTTAGCAGGTCTTAGCAGGTTTTTTGACAAGTGGCAAAGGGACATGAACAACTCCACATGTTGGGACAGAACACAATAGTCATGAAAATTGAGTTTACTTGTGTTTTTTCTGGAGCCTCCAGGAGACCCAGGTCCAAAATACTGTCAGCACCATTTTCCCTAGAAAGATAAAATACAGAAGATTTTAGTTTGTCAAACTGCAGTGTGGGAACTTCAATTCCCCCTATTAACTATTAAATTAATACTCTTCATAATGCATGCCAGTACACCCATTTATGCGTTTTACTGTGGAGACAAGAACCAATAATAGCAGCTGTATTCTGGCATCTATGGTTGTGTGACTGATTGGGCAATTTCACCTTCCATGTGCAATGAGAAGCTCCATAGCCTCTTCAACCCTGGCTCTGAGAGAGTCCTCACTGGCCAGCAGCAGCAGCAGCTGTGCAGGAGACAGCTCCAGCAACATGCCTGTGATTTTACTGGCAAATGCCTGTGGAGACAAACACAGCTGGTCAAGCTCCAGTCAAGGAAATATAAGCAATCCAACTCACTGAATGCAAACTTTTGAGCAGACTGTCATGTGCAAATCAAGTATTATGCAAATCTGCCCATTATACATCTTTTTTGGTAACACAGGGCTTTCTAAAAGCTAGAGATAGTTCATTACCGGCTGCATTGCGTGAACACGTGGGTAGAGTCTTTCCCCCAGGGCTTGTCTGTGTGCAGGCAGAGGGTCAGGCTCATCACTGGGGTTGCCCTCTGATGAAGGCCTGAAAGGTCTTGTGTCTATGGACAGCTGCCTCCTTGAGTCCCTAGAAGACAAGCAGGCCGGTTGACTTGACATAGCACACACTCTTTTGGTTTAGTATAGAGGAGTAATGCTTTAAAACATAAGTTTACCTGTCTCGGTCCCTCCGAGATCCCGCTCGAAGCCCTCCACTTCTCCTCTCTCTTTCTCGGTCTCTGTTTCTCAAACGCTGCATTAGATCTACACAGATCCAAACCAAACAGAGCTGGTTAACTTAACAGTGGTATTTTTCATCATGTAAAAAAAAAACAAATCTTTTTTTTTGTTCCTACATTATCTGTAATGTGACAATGAAATTAGGTTCCATAATGCAGTATAGTTTCTATGTATCGTCATACTTGAATTGTAATCGTGATGACACGTACTGCTGGCCTGCATGCCCTTGCTGACGCTCTGAACGCAGTCCAGGTTGGGTAGCTTATCGTTGGAGAGGAGAGCCAAGGCGATGGCTGTGTAGAAGCTGCGGGCCACGCCGCTGCCCTCGCCCGGCTCGTCTTTGAATGTGACCTTCACCCTGTGTACAGCCATGGGTGTGGTTGTACAGCGCCTGCCAAAATGCGTGTTTAGCTGACGCATCGTCTGCTGTATTAGCTGGTCTCGATCCCGGTCCACCTCCAGGGCCAGGTCCCGGGACTGCAGGTTCCTCAGTTTCTCCATCTCCCGACGGAACTTGGATTCCTTCACCTCAAAGCCACCAAGCTCTGTGAGGATCTAGGTTTAAAAAAAAAAAAAGAGAAATTATTCTATGCCTCTATCATTCATTTAAATACAATAACATGCTTCCAAGGGTAGCATGAGATAACTGAACTTCTGCTGGATAGGCAAATATCAGCAGATCAGTAACAAGTCTTTGACACAGTTGATTTTTGTATGAATCATTTTCTGCACCTCATCAGTCAAAAATCTTAATTAGGCTTAATCCAGTGTTGATAAACGTTGTTATGTTCAGTTTGTGAGGATATAAAAGCAGCAAAATAATGTAGAGACAGTTCCTCTTTTTCCATAGATACATACTGATCCAGGCTCAGCTCCCACATCCTCCATGAAGACCCGACCAAAGAGCTCCAGGGACAGACGCCAGCGGCCTAGCAGCATGTCATGTGAGATCATCATCCCCATGAAACTACAGTGAGGTCTGGAGAGAAAACACATTAAATATGTTTATACCATATCGAAGACTGAGTTTTAGACTTTGTTATGGGCAAGGCTATAAAAGCCAAATTCTGAGCAGCTGTCTCTCAGTTATAGACTCACAGTGCTGTATATCGTAATTCAGTCAATGGCCATTGCCATTGCTCTCGAGTATAATTTTACATATTTCCCTGAAAGCAAACCCTCAAAGAACATTTTCATTTGCACTTATTTATGACTGAGGTCAACGTCTGTTACAGCCTCAGCTACACGTAAGGCTGCATCTACATCAATGTTTTTGGTTTAAAAACACATCAATTCTGCCACAATTATGCCTGTCATCAACGGTTTGAGCACCCCGGGTGGTTCAAATGTAGTTGCTGTATTTCTGGCAACTTGCTACTAGTTGTTTCCACTGACACACACATGTCCAGTGTTTGTGAAGGGTCAGGTGATGTGGGTTTTGAAGTATGTTAGTAGGGATGGATCTAATTTCGGAGTGTTAACATAACCTTAGCCACAGACTGGATGCTTACCTGAATGATGGGAGTGGCGGTCCATCGCTCTCAGTGAGGCCGATCTCAGCGAGCAGGCTGCTCTTCAACTGGGCAGCGAGGTCGTGGGGTGACGGGCCCGGTTTCGAAGCCTCAAGCTCCTGCTCTGCCAGCGCCTGGTTCTCTGCACTCCTCTGGCCAGTTTCCATGCTCATCACATTCTTCAGGTTGGCCGAGTACGACATCTTAGTGGGCAGGATCTGTTTTACGGGGTTCAGAGGAGTTCTTCAGTAATATGCACAGATGTGTGTCTTGAGATGATGACAGTGTGATGATGAAAGAATGGAAATTCAGAAATGAAAACAGAACACAGGCTATGTTCCAATATCCATACTTAAATGACAAAGCAAAAAAAGACTATCCAACAACTCCAGTATGATTTGCTATCCATCGTTTCCAACGCCTCCCAAAAGGCAGTGGAAATAATAAATAGGAAATTATAAAAATCTGGATAGATTTGTATTTCAAAGTGCAGTTCCATCAACATTTCAATGGTAATTTTTATGTGTGGATATTAGTACACAGCTGCCAGAGTGTTTGTTCAGTGAAGAGGGGTGGTATACCTGAGAGGGGGAGGGTAGAGAGGAGCCCATGTTTACCTCCAGGCAGTTCCTGTCCATGCTTGACTCAGCCAGGCCTTTGGTTGCCATGTAGGAGGAGGAGTACAAGCCTTGAGAGGGACGACCAAACAGATCCTCCTTCCTGGCATTAGGCTGTGAAAGAAGAAATAACATTGAAAGAAAAGTGAGGCTGAAGCCAGAAAGGCTGTTTAGGCAACATATAATAATATCTCCTTTACAGTCATGTCTGTCTTTCGAATGACTAATGTATGCTGGTATGGTCATTTAAAGCCAATACTGCTATTTGTGTCACAAGTGCACAAGTCTTTCCTACTAAACACGAAACACATCTCCACAACAAACCCTGCTCTCCCTGGTTCCCTGCAGTGGCAGAAGGAAAACTAGAAATGCACATGGCAAAGAAGTTAACACCACCATGTGGTTTATACATGACTGGTCCACCAGCATGTGGCTAAACATTCACACCAGCAAATGAGAGCACCAGCTATCAATAAGAATATGATTATAGGGACATGATGTGAGTCATTGCCTTGGAACAGAATGATGAATGTCTTTAATCCCATAGTGCATTAAACAATCTACGGTGTACCACTGTCACCAGTTTTGACTCTTTTTTAACTCTTTCAATATTAACTTTCTTAGGAGGAGGATCCAGTGGATGATACAGAGCAACAGGGTCTGACCTGCAGCAGGTGGGGCTGGTCTGCCAGTGGGATCGCCTCGGCCAGGGGAACATCAAACGGGTTGGGTGGGATGCAGCCCAGGAAGGTCATAGAGTCAGAGCGGCGGAAGAAAGGATGGTTCTGACCCGTTTCAGCAGGCACGGGGTCTTCATCCTTGTCCTGCAGAGTTGAACCTAAAGGTAAAACAGAAAGAAAACAACTCTCAGTACAAACACACCAAATCATATTACAGAGGATGATAGATATTTATATATAAACACAGTTAAAAACTATTAATCATTATATGATTTACTTTGATTAGTGTCCTCATCGTTCTCATGTTCAGAGTCCTCATTGTCCAAACCCAGTTCCAAGATCTCTCGATTCCTACAAATATGAAGAACAAACAACGTTTGAGCCTCATGCACACGTGCGCACACACACACTTGTAGAGCTATGGTTAACAAAATACCCTCAACTTAATTGATCAATTTCCTCTACTTACCTCTTTCTATCTATCTGTGGGGTGTCCAGTGTGGTCTGCTGATTCATGGCCTTAATCCAGTAGATGAGAGCCTGGAAGACATAGGCCACGTGCTTCAGCGAGCACACGTCCAGCACAGGAAGTACGTCAGAGTGCTCATCGTTGTGGGAGCGCATCAGTGATAAGGCGTAGTTCAGGAAATCGCCTCGTGCCGACATCATGCCTTGGCGAGCTGTTAACAGAGTGGCTGCTCTCCTGAAACACATACAGAACCAGTGAGAACGTGACATGCGTGAATACACAGATATGGAGCAGAACAAAACAACACAATGTAAATGATTCGATAAGGATTATAAAAAGTTGGCCAAGGATAAAGTATAGTTTAACTTGTGTAAAGCCACCTCAGGTGTTCCATAAAGACTCATGTTAGCAGAATAGTCTATGTAATTTAAGGGACTATTTTCAGTTTTCTCTGCTTCTGAACATGGTATCTCGTCAGGAGTGGGTGGGTTTCAGCTCTTGTTGCAAAGACAGGTTACAACATAACCCTCTGAGCAGGACTATGTCTTAAATGTCTTATAAAAAAAATTGTTCTTTTACCTGCGTCCTTCCAGAGTGCGCAGGCTTGCCTCCTCTCGGGCAGTCATGCGTTCCCTGCGGGCTGAGTGCTGGGAGGCGTGGAGCGGGTGACTGGGGTGGCCGGGGTCTCCTGCAGACGACAGGGCTGAGCCATATCGCAACTGGGCTTCAGTAGAGTCCATGATGGACACCATCCAGTTCCAGGTGGGAATCAGCTTTTCCTCTACATAGTTCTGTGTCAACAAACATTTACTCTTAAGTTTGTTTTAATTGGGCGGATTCTTTCACATAAATTTATGTGTTTGGACACGAAGAAAAGCTAACTTTGTTATTGTACAACATGAAAGTAACATAAATTTATAGTTGTTACTGTATCTTACCTGCAGGCTGACTGCATCCTGGTAGGTGAGCTTCACAGCAGCGGGGTACTGTGAGTAGACCAGGTGGTTGTACTTGGGAATTAGACTCATGAGGTCTGAGATCTGCCTGATGACGATGCTGTAGGCGCGGGCCAGGCTGCTGGCAGACGTCAGGTAGCTGCTGGAGTTGCTGGCCTCCAGAGCGGCGGCGGCTGCTGCTGCGCTGGAGCTGATCGCGCTGGAGCGACGCAGGTTGGTGGGGTCAATATAAATCAGACCTGTGGAGCTTGCTGTGAAAAAGACAAACATTTCAATTTCAGTGACACCAGTCTGGAGAAAAAAAAAACAACAACACAATTTGAAACAAAAACAGTGAATACAGAAAAAGCTAAACTGACCAGCTGGTGTGGAGGAGCTGGAGGGGGCGCTACCAGTGGCCCTCTGGCTGGGGGCATTTCTAACAGCCCACTGCAGGGACCGAGGAGCCTGGGCTGCACTGTTGGCATGCGAAGCGCTAGTTGTTCTCTCCAGTGGTTCATCCAGAAGGAACGTTTCCTGGTCGACATCGTCACTCTGACTGCTGCTACTGTCGGAGTCGCTGGAGTCATTGGACTGGGAGTCGTCCTCTGAAAAGAAGGCAGGGACACTGCTGGCACCTTGAGAGAGGAGGGGGAGGAGGAGGACAAGGGGTAAGGAAAGAAGACAAAGGAGACAAGTTGAAGGGCTTGAGTTTTCACCTCACCCCCTCTCTCTTGTGTCTTTCACATCAGATTTTTTCCAGGCAGGAGTGCAGGTTAGTGAATCACACCACTACAAGGCCAAACAACACTAATATGATGGTGAAAACACTGAGGCTTCAGGTCAAACAGCTGCTCTCTCTTGATCAGTTGGTGCTAAATAACAGATGGTTTAATCATCCGCTTTTTTAAAAACAAAACAATTTCATTAGAGAGACAGAACAGCAATATTTCAATAGTACTGAATATAAAACATCATCATTAGTAGGAACTACACATTTTAAATGACCGAGGAGAAAAAAAAACACCCACACCATTTGGAAAGGCTACAAAGTTGATTAGTTTGTTATTGGGATGAAAGAACAAGACTAAGCTCGTGATGAGAACAGTAATGGTTAAAAATGACACAACAACAGTGAAATGTAAGAAGGGGGACGAACTGGAGGAACTTTCAGCAGGAAACTGTGTATGCAATTTGCAAATTCACTCTTTGCCCTGACATCTGTATATGCATTGAAGTAAAGAGGAGCTCATACCAAAAATAGGAAATGCCAAGGACACCCTACTGCCTGCAAATGAAATACATTGGGTATTCAGCCAGGGACCATTTTGTCTGCTGTATCATTAGCTCTCCAAACATAAATCCCCACAATCCAAAATGCCTCTAGTGACTCTGTAAGAACTGAATTAGCCTGTAACTCAGGAAAAAAAATAAACCACAGTGCAGCAAGTCAGAAATCCAAATTGTACTTAGTAAGCAGTTGGGAGCCTCACAAACATTTGGAAAGATTTCAGTTAAAAAGGAAGTCAATGAGATAGGTGACCGCATTTCCACAATTTCCACAATTTCCACAAAAACTCAATACAGGACTTTGAAACTTCATGATGGGGTTTAAATGAAATGAAAATCTAAAAATTGAATCTAAACTGAAAGAGACTGAAAACAGCTGCTGACAAACCTGCTTCGGAGCCAGCAGTTGCTGCTGTGACAACGCTCCTGCGCCCGCTGGCATTATCCTGATTGCTGTGGTTACTTTCGCTGTCGCTCTCTGTCTCGGCTGCTGCCAGCAGATCGAGCTCCATGTCGCTTCCTGAAAGCAGAAACAAAAGACAAACCGATGTTTCACTCATTGCCCGATGTGTTTTCAGGATCAAATTATTACTTGTCAACTAATTCCCATAAATGGACATGTCTCACCATCCTCATCGTGTTCATCATGCTGTCCTTCTGCCTCAGCATTCTCCTCTCCTTGTTCCTCTTGGTCGTCATGATGGTCTTCCTCCCCTGCTACTCCTTCTACAACCTCAACCTGAAAGACAAATGATCAAATCCAAAGAAAACTTAGAGGCAAGAAAGACTACAAATGAGATATAAAACTAATGTAACAGAAGGAAACTAAATGACACAAAGACATTTATTAAGATGTAATCTAGCAAATGAAATGAAAAACAGTATGAGTCTATGGTTGCTGAATTCCTTGCACACAAAGTTCATTATGGCCTTAACAATTTTTTTATGAGGCTCCCCACCTCCTCCACATCTGCTGATACGATGTCATCCTGCTCCTCGTCTCTTCCTCTGACAGGCTGGGACTGGCTGCTGCGTCGAGGCTGGGGGTTCCTGATGATATAAGAGGCAGCTGTCTGACTGGAGCTGGAAAAAAATGAAACACAAGCCCAGAAGTCTTTATTTCTAGTGAATAAGAAAAATCAAGCATCCTCTTTATTTCTAATTTCTTCCTTCTACAACAAACTCTAGTGAATGAATCAATGATTTGAAAACCCTCAAGTTGTTTCGTCACTGCAGCACATTATCACGGGCTCTTACGCATTTCACTGATTCAATACAGGCCACCACAAGACTCAAGCTGACAGGAAAATGAAGGAACTACGTGCAACCAACCTGCTGGACTGGTCAGGGGAGGGTCTGGGCGGCAGAGGTTCGACAGAGAAGAGCTCCTCGCTGCCCTGAACAGCATCGATGCTGGTGCTGGCCAAAGTGAAGGGAGCTGTGGGTCTTGCGATGCCCATACGAACTGGAACGATCAGTGACTCGGCTACGTTACAAAGCTCCTCCACAGCGTAGGGTAAGAGAGCCTGAAAGACCCGCCGGCATTTCCCGATGGGCTGGGGGATGAAGTTGCTACATGGAGGAAATGAAGAGAAAACAGAATCAGTGTTTGCAACAAACTAGCCTTTGTCTAAGTGTACATTCACCCTTAATGTTGTATGTGCTTACTTTTTCTTCTTGGAAGAAGCCATCTCCACACTAAGGATGACAAACACCCGAGCTACAGAGCGAAGAAACCTCCTGGTGACATTAACTGCCTCCTCTCTCCGGCCAGGAGTATACTTGTTCTGCAGCTCCTTCACCAGTGTGCCCAGTAATGTGTCTATGAACTATAATAAAAAAAACGGGGGAAAAAACAAAAACAAAAAAACACCTATGAATCACCAAATTACCAAACTGCAGAAGACACAAAATTACAGGTAATATTTACATGTTACCATTCAGTGTTACTGATTTAAATACATTTAAATAGGTTTTTGAGATGAATACGGAAACCCAAGAAACCAGCCACAAGTAACGACACACTGGACTTACAGTGATGTCGGGAGCACACTTGACAATGAGGCAGTGGGTGAAACAGTCAAGGCGAATGGTGCCACTCTGCTGGTTCAAGTAGACTTGCTCTTCAGGCAAGAGGTGGGCGATTCTGCTGCTGGCACTGAGTCTAGGACAGAGAAAAAAATAATACAGAACTCAAAACAGTGTCTGCTGTAACTACATACAGGTCAAGTTTGAATTATATCAAATCATTCAGTGAGTTCTGTTGCAACATCAGGTAAGTTTATTTAAAGTATGCTTGTTAATGACAAGGATGAGGACCTGGACCTCTGTGTTTAAGATAACTAAGATATTGTTTTTGTATTGAAACATGCATAATGCTGGGATTTGTGTTGGCTGAGATACTCACGGGTCTTTATTTTCCTGAGAACCAAACATAATCATCGACTTGAGGGCGTTCCAGTCCTGCAGAACCCTCTCCAGAGCCAGCTGAGCAAAGCGGGGAGGTTCTAGATCATGATCTGGCATATCAGAGTCTGAAGGAGAGGAAAGAGAAATAATGTTTTCATACACCACAGATGCCTTCTGGAAATAATGTTTTAAAAAACAACGGTCAGAATTTCCAATTACTGTTTTTTTTTTTTTTTTTAATGCATAAATTGCTTCGTCTGTCCTGGTGGTTTAAGTGGATGAAATGAGAGTGTGATGATGGACCTACCCTCTGCATTAGCAGCCTTGCGGTTCCTGTCTTCTCTGATGCGTGGCGGTCTGTACTGACAGTGCTCCACACTCTGCCTGGCAACCGTCTGTACCAGGAACAGTAATATATGCTCCCCCCTGCGTGTGGAGACGCATCAGTCAGACACAAAATATGAGGCATCTTCTTTTTCTGCTATATAATAATAGCTTATATATAATACAGTTAATTTTTTAAAACACTTTAATCACAAAAGAACCACATGAAGTTGAGATGATACAGACTACTACCAAAAGCTCAGGAGTCTCACCTGCTGTTTGGTGTTGTGACCAGGTTAGTGGCTGTGAGTAACCGGTACAGCAGATCCAGACGAGCAGCCTTCTGGCCAGCGATCAGTGTTTTACACTTGCATTTCTCCCAACAGTCGCAGTATGCTGTGGGAGAGGTCCTCTTCAGCCTGGAAAATAACAGACAAACATGTATGATTAGAGATGTGACCTAGTTTAAATGCAGGTGAGGTAAAGCAACAGTAAGATGAATCTGAAACCTTTTACAAGGATGAAATAAGGCCACACTCCAAACTAGGACTTACTTGCAATCATGTCCTTTGTGACACACCCTGGCACACTCGGTGCAGCAGCAGAGGGACTCCAGCAGACCACAGGTTCGACACTCAAAGATATCCTAAATACAAAGTCAGGTCAGTGTTTCAACTCCAAAGTGAAGATGAAGAGTTTCCATGAACAAAACTGAGTGAGGTTCATCTACCTGAAGCTATGGAAGTTGGTCTGGTGTGTTATATTCATGCAGTAGTTTATTCTGCTGCTTACACTTAGCAAGCAACAATAATTAAGTAAATATCCTATCTTCTTTTTTTCAGAGTTGGTTGGTTGTCAGTTACATATCTGCCTCTTGAAGCATAAATAACATTCACCAACTGACAACCATGTACATGACTCAAGCAACAGACACCTGACCTTTTCAAATGCTGGGCGCTTTTTCTCTAAACTCTTCACTGTAATGATATCCTCTGGGGCTGACCTGGTTAATGTGCTCAGCTCCAGTCCAAGTGAAACTGCAGGTGTCATTGCAGCAGAGAACATACAGGGGTGAATCATCTGGGTTGGTCCCTGAGGGGCAAATCATTTCCATGAACACCGAATCTGCATCCTCCTTCTCTGTAATGCCCGGGTCACCCACTGTGTTGAAGACAATTAAGGAACAAAAAGGGAAATAACATGGGAAACGGAAATGTGAGTTACAACATGATAGTTAGCTGTGGCAAGCAGGGAAGCAAAATAGGTCAGGATTCACATAACTCGTGGATAAGATCCAAATGTTCCAGCTGTTACCTAACCAGTTAAAATTACATCAGATTCACAATAAATACACTGCTTTCTCAGAATTTATTCACCCTGGAGGCAACTGGTTGTTCACAGAAACTTCATTTCTTCCTCCGCGCCCACATCATAAAGCACATATTGAGTTTAGGTGCACAATATTAGGCATTTAAGTACATTTTCCCTTCAAATACCAACCCACCCTACAGCGGTATGCAGACAGCTGACCTATTAACTTACCCTTGGCCATTTTCTGTGCAGCCTCCAATACAGTAATAGCTGCTGGGTAGGCTCTCCCACTGACAGCCAGCATGAACGGGGTCATTCCACGGGCGTCCCTGTTGATTAACAACAGCAACAACAATGTATAAGAGCACTTAAAAGACAGACAGGCAACAAAAAAAAACAACTAACAGAAGATAAATCAGGACATACAAATATCCAATAATGTGCAGTGTATTCATAAATGTACTTTTACAGAAATAAAGAATCATACTTTGCAGAGAGCAGCTCCCGTAGGTGTGGCCTCAGAACAACACTGTCACACATCAGCTTTAGGATAAGGTGAGCGTTGGCCTTCCTGTCTTTAGATTCGACCACAGACGGCTCAGTGGACGGCCCTGCTCACACGGGGAACACAATGGATGAGGTGATGAAGCACCAAAAATCTTAGATAGCAGTAAAAAAAAAGAAAAATATCATCTCAATTTTGCTCCTCCTCCTCTTACAGTGAAGACTTTGTTACCTGCTATGGTGGAGGTGCTGGGTCCTTGGCTGGTCCCAGTGGAGGCAGTGGTGAGTGAACCCACTGCTGGTGCTAGAATGAAGTCAATGTCACCATCTGTTGATAAGATAATAGTGAGGGAGAAAAAACTTAGCCCATAGATTTCACTGACTTTGATACATCACTGCAAAGTTTGAGATTCATTTATGAAGACATGGAAAGCGTTAAATCTCATGAACATGGAGCTAGTCTCCATGACTCTCCATGATGCATTTAACATATACATTTACTGAGTCATTTATTTATTCACGTGCCACATGTTTTGCTTTGTGATACAACAAGATAATGAATTATACAATCCTACTCCACCTGTCAGGTCATATTAGTGCATGTTTTTACTGTAATTGCTGTTTAAATTCTGAAGGACAGAGATTATTCAAATTATCCATCAAATAATTTCTGACAGCCTTGTTACAATGCACTGACCAGGATCCATGGGTGGGGGGTCGGGGACCCAACTTGGTGGGGCAATGGGTGGAGACACAGGGTCCTGGTGGTCACTGGATGACGGGCCGGACTCGTGCCGACCAAGACCTGCTGCTCTTAGAGACCTCCGCATCATTTCCCTCAGACGGAGCCTGGAGGTGACAAACGTAGAAGTAGAGTGAGGCACTAACATTAAAATCAGCCACACTGGTGTTTTGATACTAATGGAAAACACTATCAGTGAAACTGTGAAGCAAAGAGATTCTTGCATGGATATTTATTTTCGACATTTGTATTTTTCTGTATAGACTATTCTGCAAAAAAAAAACACACAAATGGTTATTTACCCTCTGCTGCTGGACGAGCCGGTCCTATTTCCAGAGCTGTTGCTTGAAACCACAGAGATAGCATTGGCAATCGCCTCCACGGCAGACAGTCGCTCTGCAAATGTGTTTCTCTCCGACCTTTCTGCTTCTGAAATAACAGCATTGTCACTTAGCATGGAGAACAGAGTCAGGAGAAGCAGCTTATTAAACTGTTACAGGTGAGCACACTTCGAGCTGGAACAGTGTGCTGAGAAAAAGTCATTTTCTTTCACAGTTTTGTTACCTAATAAAAAAAAAGGCCAAGTTTAAAACTGAGACACATTGGGAAGAAAAATGTAAATGTATCCAGGAAAAAAGAAAGAAAACTAAAAAGACTTTCTGTTAAAACGTAGCTCCCAGAGAGAATATAATATTGACTGACTGATACAGCAGCTTACCCTCCTCCTCTTTGGTCTCCTTATTACTAACAGGGAAGCAGACAGAAACAGCAGCGTGGAGGATGTTGCGGTTTCCATCGCAGCGGTGGCCCAGAAGTGCTCCGAGGGCCTGGTTGCCCTGATCCAACAGGAAGGCCTGCTCAAGGTTCACCAGGTACTGTCGACACGCCTCGTAGTCACAACGCAGTACGTGCTGCATTAGTGTCTGTTTCTGAAGGAGAACAAACAGGATGAGCAAGTCTCAGTACTGTTTTCTCATTTGCATGTCTATGATGTTTCACTTTGACATCGATAGGTCTCTAGTTAGAAACATGGTTACAACATAGACACATAAGTGATTAAATAAGCTTTGCAAGGCAATGGTGTAGCTGAGAATAAACTCTGAGGTTTAAGGTGCAGAGACATTTTGTTCAGTCTTTTTTCTTTTTTTTTACATAATTACCTCTACAGCCATAATAATAATAGCAGCTTTCTTTTTAATGGTGGAGTTGGAGGGCAGATTGGCCAGAGAATGCACTCCCATGCCCAGGCTGTTTATAGGTGGTAGGTCCAACCAATCAGGATCTCGAATTCCACCCATGCAGTCTTTGGCCATTGGGTAGATTGTGCCATTTCCATCTCGGAGGATGACAGGAGACTCCTAGAGGGGGAGAAAAAAAATCATTTCAATATTTAAAAGAATCCACCAGATGCCGTCGTTATCTGCAACAACAGGGGGGCGGTTTGACATCGTACCTGTCCTGCAGTAAAGATGGCCACATTGCGCTCACTCTGTCCCAAGAAGGCCAAGTTACTGGTAGGGAAGTTATTCTCCTGCTCAGCTTTGCCTGTGGCCAGGTCAAAGATACAGTACCTTACCCAGTTACCAGTTTTCAGCACTGCGTGGACTCCTGGAGGGTGGAGAGGTGTTTAAGAGTTACATATACATAAATACAAGTCTACAGTCACTGAATAAATACATTGATTAATTATATAGACTACAGACAGATGGACATATAAAACAAAGACCCACCTTTGGAGTCAACATTCACAGCCAGAATCTCAGCCTTTTCTGGGATGCAAAGCTTTTTAGGTGTGCGCTGAAAACAATCGGGAACTTTAGGAGTCCCACCGGTTTTGACCACCTGTCCGGAACAGATTGAACGAGACAAAAAAGTCAGTGGCTGTTAACGTCAGGAGGACAGGTGCTCACACCCGCACAAAAACATTATGCGGTTATCTGTGCTGAAATGAGGACACGAAACAGTGGCTCCACGTCTGTACCTGCAGCTCATCTATTCTAAGGAGTCTACAGTCCTGCAACAGCGACGATGGGTCCGAGTCAGTGGGAGCTGCGGTGCTCTGGTTGCTCATGCTGCTTGATGTCCCTGGAAATTTCACAGCAACATATGCGCCATCCACTTTAAGCACCTAGGACAGAATATGAAAGGCATCAAGTTATGAAACTGAGATGTAATGACATAAAAACAGAGATATACACAATGTGAGTGAACAACATTATACATATTATCACATTACAGACGGACCCACCTTTCCCACTGGTACATTTTTAACATCCTCCACAAACACCACCTCCCTGAGAGGCCACTGCTCCTCGTTCACCTTCTCTTCCTCTTTGGGAGCCGGGGTTGAACGCCTTCGCTCTGCAAGTAATACAGCACATTTCTTAAGTCCTCTGATTGTGGCATATTCAAATAAGACACTTCTGAATTATTTACAAATGCAGAGTTGGGAAAGATTTAGAGATATGCGACTGATTCAGGTTGTACATAAAATACTGCAGACCAGGTGATTTTTGTGTGGAATAAATGAATTATCAACACAGACAGCTTGCTGCATGGTTCATATGATAAGTCAACTAAATGTACCACAGTATACACTTTGAGCTGGCCACACTTCCTTTACAGGGAAACAGGCGGTGGGGAGGAGGGGTGGGAGTTGGAGGGTGCTGATAAAAGCCTGTGCACCATCTGTTTCAAAGTCAAAGGGCTAATGAGAGCACAGAGTGAGTATTAAATTGGTTCTGTGCCTGGGAGATAGAGAGGAAAGTCAAGACTTCAGTGCTGAGGAGAGAGCAAGAGGTTAAGAGGCAGAAAGAGCAAGAGAGAAGACGACTTACTGTAGGGCAGTGAGGCGCTGCTAGCAATGGAGGAGGTATCACTGCAGGTAGAAGCTGGGGAAGGAGGGGGACCCATCTCGGTCTTCACCAGCTCTGGTTTACTTTCAGTCCTATGGTGTAAGACCAAGACAGTGTGATGAGTCTGACGCTTTAAATTTATGAGATCTAGCATTGCTGCATTTTCTGACATGGTGTTTAAAACCATTCAGATTCAAAAAATTTACAGATTTTTTGCAACATGAATACTGACTTGATTTCCTGGGTCTTAGTCGTCTTCTCCATGTTCTTGAGGCTCTCTGGTGAGCGCAGCTGGAACCTGCAGCTGTCGTTCATGTTCCAGACAGACTCCAAAAGGACGCCCACTTTAGGGATCCCAGCACTGACAGAAAAGGCCACTGCACCGGCGTGGTAGAGGGGGTTATTCCTCAGGCACACCTACGGAAGAGCCGGCACATTCATTAGCAGCAAGAAATGTGTTTTACTTGTCATGTAAAAATCCAAAATTGTGTCTCTTACCTGTGTTCCCACGGTGATGTTGGGTATCGAGGAGATGCCAGCACTGGACTTTGGCTTTTTGTTCTTGGCTCTGGCCTTTTCAAGCATCTTCTTCCGTTGACTAAAAGGCACAACACCCCTGCAGACAAACACAAGCAGCGAGGTGTCAACACAACACTGACATTCATACTCTGCCCTCACATATTACTGCTGTCACTTTGTGTTGACAAAGACATCACTTTGCATTGCTTGTTAAATGTACTTTCACACTGTTTGCTAGAGGTTCCTACTGTGTATGTAGGCAGGACACAGTAGACAAAGAAAGACAGTGGAGCTGAATCTTCTCTGCTCGCTGGAAAATGTGTACATGCTAATTCTTACAATTAGGAAGTCTTAAATCAGGTCAGTCAATCTTTAACAGTGCAAAGTTTAACTATTACAATACAGACAGAAAGGCCCTATTTTTTGTCAAGACATACCCTTTCCTAAACAATCCTATGATTGAATATTACATAAACTCATTTCTATAACTTCAAATAATGCTTCCACTCTGTTATCACACTTTGCAGGATGACAATGCCAATATAAGTGTAGTTTAATGGAAAAATATTTTCTCCTCACCACCAATAGAGGCTATTCTCCAGCTGTGCACAAGTGTAGAGTGCACAGCAGTGCAGTGACACCATGCGTTCTCCCTGCAGCTCAGGGAAAGCCTGAGCACTGTGCTCCAGCTTAGAGGCCACTGTGCTCAGTGTGTCATCTACCCAGGTCGCCACCTATACAGCACACACACACACAAACACATGAGTTAATGAACAACTCACTGAATACATGTCAGCGATGTTAAATGCACAATCACACCTTAGGCTTGATGCTATGAACAAAGCACAAGCACATTCTTATGTCAAGAGCAGAGATCTTCATCATCATCTACCTTGTTGGTTTCTGTAGCTACAGTAGCTCTGATGCTATTGGCTGACAACAAGGTGATTTTCTCATTGGCAAGGCCCAGGAAGGAGACACGTGGGTGATGAATAGAGGGATTCTGTGCATTCCTGTAGGGTTCAGGTTCGTTCCACTTCCACTGATAAAGCTCTCCTTTGGAGCTGACAGCCACCAGCTCTGAGAACATGGCCCCAATGCTCACAAACTTCACACCATCCTGAAAAGGAACAAAGTCTGAAATCTCAATAAAACTTCCGATGAACTGAATTTGCAAGCCACCACTTGCGATGTTATGGTGAAGCGCTTGTATTTCTGTATTTTAAAGTAACTGTGACATCAGTCAGCAGCAGTTTGTGCGTCTCCTACCTTGTCAGGCCACCACTGGAGCTCCTCTCCCAGGGAGACAGGGCTCTGGACCGGGATGCTCTTCTTGTCCAGGCTGGGCTCACCCTCGCGGCTGGTGGAGCCTCGTTCTGTGTCAAACGAGGCCCCATCCAGCCACCGGCGCTCGCGTAACCTCAATACAGACTCACGCTCGCGCAACAGCTCTGAGTCACGCTCTAAGGGAAGAAGGAGAACTGGTATGCAATAAGGTCACACCAGTGGGATAGAAGTAAGCCACTCTCTGGGAAAGACCCGTCAACATAGTTTTAAGAATAGAGAGATAGAGAGAGATAGAGTCTTTAGAATTATTGTAAAAAATTGCAATATGGGAGCGGGAGTCAAAATTATAATACTTGTGAGTGAGTCAGTTTGCACGCTCATATGTTAAAATGCCAGGGAGAAGAGGAAGTGGATAGACAGAAAGAAAGCATGCATGTGGGCTAAAAAGTGGGCTGGGTAGGTTTTTATAAAAAAAGACTGACTTCAAGGGTCCCTGTTAAGACAGGTGGGCCTAGCGGGCCTTTCTCAGAGAGCTCACAGTGTGTACTACAGCCATGCACCATACAACACCAAACATTTATAGCCTCAAACACCAAAACATTCCTGTGACATTATCAGCTAACCAGGCTGAAGAGAAAAATCCCCAAGAAAACAAGCTATGAAAGTTTCAGCTTACATCAACAAACCTACACCACAGTGAAGTGTCGATTTAGCAAAGAGGATAATATTTTTCACCCCTAAAAATCCTGGCTTTTAAGAGAACCTCTGTCTCATGAAGAGCTTCACATTTTTTTTACAATCTGTCAGGAAAATGCTAAAAACACTGCCTTGGTTTTCCAGCTTGTCTGCTGTATTGTCTTTTGAAGCCGTTGAAGCTACATCCCCACACACACACACATGAGAAATGACCAGCGCTGCCACCAAAGCCCCTGTGACACCCGGCCCTCCCTTCTCTGGACAGAGGTGAGCTGTCGAGTTACCTCTGGAGGATCCCAGACGAGACAGTGAGGAGCGTCTGAAAGAGGGGTAGCCAAAGTAGCTGATGTCCTCAGAAAACATGGCATCAGCATCAATGATCACGCTGGGGTGAGCAGAGTGAATGTCTGCGTCCAACAGGGACATCAGGTCCTCTGTGTGGAACAAAGGCACAAAAGGATATTTCAGAAAAAGCCGGGACAATTTCAACAATCTTGAATGAATATGCTAAATAATAAATTACTGTTAAACACAGCACGCCATGTGTAATAATGATCTGTTCTACTACTGCCAAGTCCGAGCTTCAATGATCAATAGTGATCGCAGTGCAAATAAATAAATAATAAACAGATACAATGACATCATTTTCATTCTTTGTTTGATGACAAACCTCCAGGGAGGTAGGACTCGCTGGCCGTGTCGTCTCCATCATCTCCATCCTCATCATCCCGGCTCAGCAGGTTGTTGACGGCGAGGTTGACATCCAGGTTGGTCCTCTGGAGCTCACGAATGATCACACTCCTGGACTTCCCCTGAAGGACTACCTGGGCCTGCCGCAACAAGATTAAGTTTGTTTAAGTAAGAGAAAGTTTTCAGAAATAGCTGATATTGATGTTATAATAATGTGAGAATGGTAAGAAGTATTCTGAGAGGTTTGTACCTGAGTAATAAGTTCTTCAGGGATGACAGAGGCTGGTATGACTGGCTGCGGCTGGCTACCCAGAAGGCCTGAGCCACGGTCCCTTCCTGTACGGATTACCCTGGTCTGCCTGCGGGAATCGCGAGCCGCTGTGGACGATCTGCCCGACGTGCCTCCGCCTCCACCTGCTCCTCCGCCTCCTCCTCCTCCACTGCTGCCACCTCCTGCTCCACCTCCCCCTGCTCCACCTCCACTTCCACCTCCTCCACTGCCTCCATTCACACCGGAGCTCCAGCGACTCCTGTTGCATACAGCGCAAGGCCACAGTGAGACATAGCTACCAAAAACACCATCGGACTTACAGAGCAGACTCAAGACACGCACACATCTGAGTACGATGGGATTCAGCCTTTGTGACAGCAGAGACAGGGCAGTTCACACCAGTTTTTGCATCAGCAGCATTTACAGGAGAGTAGAAATGGACAGGTGGCCCTTTTCTATCTTACTCAGGTCATCTAAGAGTAAATCTTTGATATAGTCGGTAAGTATAAAGATCTAGTGTAATAATTCACAACATTAACTACATAGTTTTGATATGTGAACCATCATTTTTTGTTTCGATTTAATATTAACTATAGGGGTGCAGGATATTCTGCAGCTCTGCACAACTTAATATCAAAACCCACAACATAATTACTGCAAGAGGGAATCGATTCTCCAGTGGGCACGTAACAGGAGCTCTAAAAAACCCACAACTGCATACTGAAAATTTAGCAGTAGAGAGTAGTAGAGTCGACGATGTATGCCATTTGATGGACACATTTGTCTATTACATTTTACAGCACCCTAAGGTTCTCTCTTCTGAATGTGTGGCATTGAGCCCTGTGGGGAATATACCCCCGAAACCCGCTGCAGCATCAGTGCTGTGCTCTGAACACTGAGATTTCACAGGACCATTTGTCTCTGTCAACCCTGCCAGAACTTACCCAAGGGTGTTGCCTGCCAGTCTGCCCAGTGTGTCAGAACCAGACAGGAACCAGGGCGGATCACTAGTCCTGCCTGGCCTGGAGCTCCTTCCTGTCCCTGAACCACTGCTCAACTTTGAACTGGAAACAAAAGATGGGAGATCAGTTACAAACCTACAGGAGTCCCAGAAGGACCAAAAGACTTTTTTTTTTTTTTTTTTTTTTGAATTACCTGGGTTAACAGAAACTAAATTTACCGCAGGTATTTGTTAAATTATACCAAATTATACCCCTTGGTTCAGGATTCATTTTCTTTTAATATTACACTGTGAAACAGGATGGGGTATTTTGGAGACTAGCATGGCAACACCCTTGGGAATCAGAATTGGCTGCAACTCGTTCCTCCTTCAAAACTTTCCATTTTTAAAAGTTCTTGGGGTTTTGGGGCTGCGACTGCTTGCTCCTATTTCAAGATATCTTGTAATGGGATGCCTTCTGAGTTTAACCAAAAAGCAATATACTACAATATATGTAACTGATGTGCTATAATCAGGCAGTTGGTAGAAACTGTGTTTCTCTGTGGCAGTGGGAGCTAGGTTAAGGCATTTGGTTGGCATTTCATATAACAAGAGACTACAAAGACACCAAATTGAGATCATTTCCAGCAGAATAATACAATCACATTTGGTACCATACTGTTACACAGCACAATTTAAGACAGAGACATGTATTCAGGTTTTTTCTTCAGCAGGAACAGAGGAAGTAAATTCACAAGCTGAGACAGTCCGTGTAACTCAGGCCTTATTAGGCCTTAATCAGTAAGCCGACAAACTTGCCAAAGACAACCTGTTGTACTCTTTTTTTTTTTTTGTAGGCTTCCCAGCAACCCACAATGGTGTGGACTGAAAGGCTGTTACAGTTTTAAACATTTCATCGTCTATTGCAGCAGGAAACAAAACATGTGCTCTGAGGGAAGGTTTAGAGCAGGGAGCCCCCTCTGCCTTTTACGGCGTGATTCACATGCATATTTAGCAGCTAGAGGGGCCTTGACAACTCTGAAATCACTGTTGGATGTTGTTCTGCTGGCAGGATATTGACAACTATCAATGAGCCATTCACCAAAAATACACACTCATAGCCAAAAGAAAAACAATGCAGCTAGTAAAAAAAAAAATCTTTTTAACAGAAAAACACAACAAGAAACACACATTTGCACAGCCATAAAAGCTAACTGGCTTTCAAAGTGTCACACAAACAGTTTGGAGACTGTCTTGGTGCTGGTTAATCGGTGTCAGAATTAGAATAAAGTATTCTTGTATCCTGCAGTGCAAAGTAACTTTGGGGAAGAAAGCAGCTCTATTATGGAAATCACTAAAAATGATAAACATCTCATCAAGCGTAACACGAAAGCATCCATCAATCCAAGCAGCAGCAGCAGCTTACACCAGAGGACTTTTTGGGAATAGACTGTGACTGTGATGAATCAGATCAACTTTTCATTTGTGATGGATAAAAATCTTAGTAGCAAAGAGAAAGAGTGTTTCTCTACAAAGTGAAACTATGTCCAAGTGCTTCCAAAAAAAAAAAAGGGGGAAGTGGAAGGGGGGGCACATGGGCCAAATGGAATTCAAAATCACAGAAACCACCATCAGTATGCCGGAGTATCCTCAGTGCATCTTAAACTAGACCTCTCAGTCTCCACAAGCCATCTGTTTTTCCAACTCTATGCCAAAGCTTAAACAGTTTCGAGGACAGATCCCATCATAGAGAAGTCTCTCACCCATCGCTGCCATCCGGTTTGCTGAGCTCCAGGCGATCAGGCTGGACAGCAAAGCTGATCCTACACACGCGTCCATCCTAAAAGACAAGAATCCATGACTGTTAGTTGGAAATCCTTTGACAAATGAAGGTAAAAAAACAAAAATCATATTGTCACGTTGAGTCTAATGTAACAGATTAGCAAGTGAGGCCTGTATCAAGACGATCTATCTTAAGACACCCAAGTCTATATGATACCTTTGGTCTGTATGTGAATTATAATTAATGTGTCCTACACGTGCAGTAACCCTGGAACATCTAATCCATGTTATAACCAGATCTCATTACATTATTGTGTGTGTGTGTGATGTTTATCTAATTCAAATTTGTCAACACACTGCCACATCCATGCAACAGTGTGCTGACATTTCTGTCAGAGCTCAAATCAGCAAACTGAGGTCATTTAACACATGCCTCATCAGGGTGTCTACAGCCCTGTTCAAAGTGGATTAGCCTAATTGGGGTGGTGCCCTGTGTGTATAAACAATGTGTTCTATCTACTAGATCAAGCATATGTCCACAATTTGCACAACCACCACCAAAAAAAAAAAAAAACAGAATCAAATTACCTAGTGTTTTGTGATAAAAGCCAGAGGCCCTCAGATAATCATGACCCAGGAAGAATGGAAATCTTCCTGTGACTTATTTTGGTAGGCAGCAGATAATAAACATACTATATATATAACACACAATATTCTCCAGGTCCCTTTGCGTCTTATCCCTTATGATAGTTATGTCATGTCTTGTAGCATTACCTCAAGGAGGAATCCGGCATGGTTTGGACCAACGACACATTGTTTTAAGGTGGCCTGCTCCAGCAAACTAAGATGTGGATGACTGCATTGGAAAAAAATGTAAATGATAACAATATCCAATCCAACAACAGTTGATTACATTGTGCAAAGCAGTTTAGAGTTACAACGTGGACACAGACTCACCTGTTGTAGCTGTATTTGTTGAGTTTCTCTGAGACTTCGCGGAGCCTGGCGAGAAGACGTAGCCCACATTAATGCAAGTAACAGCAACACCTAATTAATGTAGGTTAATTAATGCTATTTAAAAACATGACATGGTGAACTAAATGTTATAGAATCAATTTCACAAAAATTGCTGTCAACATAGAAATATTAAGGTACATGTCAAGTGGCTTCAGCTTGTGTGCACCTTTTCAGTTTCGTTTGATGTTAACGTTTCACCTGCAACATCACTGGTGACATGTGGTTGTATTGTCATAAGATGTCGACTACTGTTGACGACACACAGGATCAGACCTGGGCAAGTGGTCATACTGAGACATGTCTGAGAAACTTAAAAAAGAGTAACAAGCCGTGCCATTGTATAGTCTTCTATGCCCATCAGTTGTGTCAGTTCAATTTTCCAAGGAATGTTTTTTTTTTTATTATTCCTGTGTGTTTGTTATGCCCAACCACTCTGCCCAGCCAGAGGCACAAGTCACAGTTATAAAATATTTTAAAGACTGACAACTTTGCCGCAAGTTGCTACAGTGATCCAAAAATAATCCAAAACTCAGAACACAATAATAAACACTGTATTTCCAAATATATAAAAAGATCTTCAGACAAGCATAGTGTTATGCTCCATCATTGGCTGTGTCTCACAGCAGGGCTCCTTGTCTTATCAACAATGAACCTTTTTTTTCTCCATATGATTGGAGAGTGTTTCATGCCCATCTATCCCAATATCCATCAGTCAGGAACCGAACGCTACCCATGCACAAAAAGAAAGACGACTATTACTTCTGGAGTCAAACATCACAACACACAGCTGCCCAAAATATCTCCTCCGGCCTCAAAACTTAAATGGAAAGAAAGTATTAGGCCTGACACTCCAAGATTAACAATGTCTGCTCTGGTTTAGGAATAAGTATAATAAATAATGTTCTGAAAACAATACATTCAAATCTTGCTGCAAACTTTTACCATAGTCTGTTCCATCGTTTTCCAAAGCTACTACAGTTCACTGGAAGTCAGCAGCACAAACGATGAACACTCACATCCAGCACAGACTGACAAACTGCTTTATGACAAACTGTTTGTTTACCAACAGTCTATGACCTACGTTATAATGTGAAAAATTGGGGATGCACAATTTATCAATAATTGAAATCACTCTATGGGCAACTGCAATATCCAATTGACAGAAGCTGTAAACAGCAAAAAAAAAACAACAACAACAACATTGTGGTGCGACAGAGGTGTGTACAAACCATACTCTCGACAAACAACAATTATTTGGGGTTTGAAGGCAATTATATTTTCATCTAACAGTAGAAAACTCAACTTTTTCGGCAAGTGTAAATGCATGGCTGAAACAGATCAGGCAACAACTACCTAAATTCATCCAGATATTAATGGAAGTCTAAATATACTAAACGTACAATACTACCAATGAATGCACCACTAAAACATGAGACAAGTCCTCCAGTTACTCCAACATTTCCTGTCACTCTCCTCTGATTCACTGTGGTATAAGTTAATGGCATTTGCAAATTCCACTGTGCTAAACTAATGTGTCTTCGGAGACCCCAGTGAGGTCAAACAAACCGCTGGCATCTGGTTGAGGAAATCTGATCAGATGTTCATGAAGCACTTCTAATGAGCCAAGCTGGACCAGCCCTCCTTATTTCAGTTAGAAGCACTTATCTGCACTGACAACTGCAAGTTCTTTCATGGAGAAAAGAGGAGGGGGCCTCCCAGCAGCACATGGTGACTGACTGTAGCATGCAATGGCATGCATGCCTGGGGATGAAACAGCCATGACCTCTTCCAAGGAACCAGTGGTCCATACCCACCAAGAGGTCTGAGTGGCATTTTCCAATAAGATTCATAACCAACAGGGTAAACTGAGCTTCCCTCACATGTAGACCAAAGCCGGTCCCCCCAGAGTTAGACAGCACACCGACCCACTGAAAGGGTTCAAATATTCAGAGTCCATATCCAGATCTTAATCTCAAGGTCATTCTAAAAACACTCTTGACTTCTCGACCTCTTTGTCTTTAAGTAGAACAGCTCATTAATCAGTTCAATCTCAATGGATGATATAAATAGGTTTATGATAAATCACATGTTCTGCCAAAATACAGGTCGCACACCATTTCCTGGAGTTTTCTTTCCAGCCACCACTGAGGAATAAGGCTCTCCAGTTTGGACATTTCCGACAGAAACCCCATGAAACCCAGCGCGATGCATGTCACAGCAAAAACAATATTGTGAGCCATCAAATTTAAATGTGCGTGTGTGCTTTCGCTTCTTAGTGGCTGGGTAACAATGAAAGAAATTAAAACATGTGATCACGTGAACCACGAAGAAGCCAGCATCCATCTTACACACTTTATGAGGCTTGACTTGTCTCCTTATTAAAGTCGATAACAGGATTAATGGGAATGCAACGTTGCTAACTGTACATCACTTCATATTTTAGACACCCATCTCCGTTTGTAATCTTTAAAAAAAAAAACACAAAACAGACAAATAAGGTCATCGTTTTCTGATCGCGTTAGCAACCAAATCATACCATTAAACTTTAAAGGACCACCCTGTCACATAAGATCCCGGGATATTAAATATTTGGCTTTGTCAAGAAGAGCGTGGTAGCGAATTAGCATGCTAGCGTTAGCGGCTAGCTATCAGTTAGCTGACAGTTAGCTACTTCATTGATTGATCATGGATAATCAAACGAGACGCCCACAAAACAAAACACTGACACACGTCAAAAGAGTGCGTGTGCAATTTACACACGACAACTTGCGATTGTTTTCAACAGCGTTGCGTTTTACGACCTTTATTTCCCTCTCTTTTCCCCCATCCCCCAACCCGCATTGTCTATCTCAACTTTGACTGGGAGCCAAGGAAACAGCCTGCTAATGGTAAAGCTAACGGGCTAGCGGCTAGCAGCTAGCGGCTAGCAGCACTGGACCGACTGTTTAGGTAGCAGCAAGCTAACGAGGATTGTTCAAGATGCCGGGCCTTATTTCAACCCTGGAGGGGGTGGGGGGGGGTCATTTAAATAATTAAAACCTGAATCCATACGCATGACAATGTCAACACCGTCTACAAATACAACCTCACCCTCTAAATACCACACCTTGCATATAAATATTGATTTAAATTCTTCCTTTTCCACGGGCCGCAACAAAATACCTGTCATTGAGCTGATCCTCGGTCCCGGGCAACGGGTGAACCACGAAGTGTATAGATGTCATGGGGTCAATCCAAAATCACACGCAAATGTGTGGAAGATGTGGAAATTGTTATTCTTTCGATTGCTGTATATATGTGGATTCATAGGAATCGTTTAATGGCGAAAAACCTCGAGTTCCGATCCCAGCCTCCTCACCCACATGCCGCCATCTTAACTCTACCAAGCTTCTTCTCTGTGTGTTGATTAGTACACATGCAACCGCTCCGCTGGTTGGACCTTGAGCACAAACAGGAAATGTGTTAAATTGGACGGGATTGGCCTCAAGAAGAAAGGCAGCACTAGTGTAATCTAATATACTACACCGTGACACTCCGAAGCCTTTGTTTTCACCTGGTTCACCCGATGCCTTTCTGTTTATTTGCATTTTTAAGCGGCTGCAGTAATTTGTAGGTCCCACTGTAAAGAGCTGCACTGTAAAGAGCAGAGAAAGGGTTAAAGGCTGCTGGGCTCGCTTCACAAGCAGAGATGATAGAAAACA
>OMNW01009137.1:372-20764 GCA_900303245.1 Selene dorsalis
TCCACTAGGCGGAGCCAGAGACCAAGCCACACGCAGATGTCTGCCTGTGCGTCAGTAAAGAGTAAGCGGCATTATGAGTGTAAGCAGGTATGGATGCATGCACATTTGTTCAGTGGAGGACCGTCATCACAAATTTCAAATTTTGGCCAATACGGACAATGCATGATGGAGTTATAACGACTTCATGTTCTTTGGCGTGGGATCGAAAGTCGCTGCCATGGGCAGCCTGTTAAATGATACAATATGTGTGTCACTGTGGAGATTCATCAACTTGATCATCACGTGGCCACAAAATGTAGCTGATGAGGTCAGGAGTTTGGGGTTGGTGTTTATCGTTGTAAAATATGGCATTTCCTGTTTCCACAAGGGGGCGCCTTGAGTGAGAGTGAGGATATGGAGACGTTCAGGGCGGGGCTATTATCATGTCCAGAAAGTTTGGATGAAGTATATGGGAGAGCGAGCTGCTTGAATATGTATGGCGAGGCATCAGAAATGGCGGCGCCATAACAGCCACGCCCCCTGACATAGAGAAAAGCTTCTAATAACTTTTGATCACAAAGCCATTTAGAGGATGTTGAAGTTAATCGGGCGAAATCTCTTGGACTAGTTCAAATGCATGGTGTGGAAATCGCCAAAACTTGACCCTTGAAATCAAAATGGCCGACTTCCTGTTTGGTTCTGACCATTGGTGCAAGAGACTTTTCTGTGCATCTAGACAACTTACGCATGTGTACCAATTTTCATCTTCCTACTCCAAATTGCTATCGAGGCATTTGGCGAGCAAAGAAAGCGTCATCAAAATATGGCGGGCCCTAGCAGCCATGTCCTTTGACCTATGGAAAAGCTTTTCATATCTTTTGATCACCACGCTGTCTGGGTGGTGTGTAGCAAATTTGAAGTCGATTGGGCGAAATCCCTAGGACTAGTTCATTCAAATACAAGGTGTGGAAATCGCCAAATTGAGGCGAGGACGATGCAGCCTCAAGACATGTCATGAACATGTCATAAACTTTTGTATGCCACCGATCTTATTTCTGCAACAAGCCAAAGCCAATGGAATGGGTGACGTTAACTTCTGGGTTGGCCTCCAAAAACACGTCATCTTCACAGCGCTCTTTGCTTGGGACTAAAAGGCTGGGCAACTTGGCCTCTGCTGCATTGATTTTGACCATTAATCTTTCTCATTAGTCCCCATCTTTATGAAGTGTAATACGAAGTCGCTGGAGTATTCCTTTCAGAAATGACTAACAGTAGTAAAGGTTTGCATGTCGACCAGATTTACTAGTGTCAAGACTTCAGAGTACTTTTGAGAGCCTGTAGACTAGTTGTCGACATGTCCGACTCCACACAGTGGCACCATGTTACTGGAGGCTGATCCTGGAGACTGAAGCTTTTAATTTTCCAATATAATTAGCCTGTATTTTAATGAGTACTATATGTGGCCGTGGTGTTTGGACCCCAAATGTGTTTTTAAGCTTCGTTAAGCTTCTCGTTAATTTGGACAAGATTTGTCAATAAAAATATCACTTAAATTCAAGTCAGGTCAAACTCTACACTGTTAATGGGTTGGCAGGAAAATCTTCATGTGAGTGGTTTAGGACCATTTTGGCTGAAAGTGAAATGACATCCACTTGTCAATGATGTGTCTTAACTTAAAAAACCTCCATTAATTCACCTGAAAAAAGGCAAAGTTTTGAGGTTTGAGTTTTGATATGTTTAATTATATGTACAGTATAATACATCTCTGTGTATTCACGTGTGTTTATGACATTGTTTCTGACAGCAGCAGAGAAGACAGAACATTAACACTGAGGATGGTCTGACACTGTATTTATGAGAGACAAACATGTGCACTAAAATCCATCTCTGTCTGGGCGTGTGTGTGCACGTGCACATGTGTGTGCGCGCATGCATGCACCCAAATGTATAATTATGTGAATTTTTGATAACCACACATGGATGATCCCTGTGATTGAAAGTGTCTGCTGATTATTGATTTCCCACAGAGAAGTTGCTAAAAGTCTCGCAGCTAATCCTGGCGGGCTGAACACGCTGTAGATAATGACGTGTAATGAGCTAATGACTTGCTGAAATATTTAGTAGAGCCTCAATAAGGTTGCACTATTAGAGGTGGGAGAGGTCATTAGAGGACCGTCTGAGGAACGGCTCTTCGATTAGTAACACCCAAGGCCCTTGTCTCTGCTCATGGAGCTGCACACATACACATACACACAGGTACATGCATTGTAAAAGCATACACACCTACACGGATACACATACACACACTCATGGCCAAACGCAAAAGAAAAGGAGAGAGTGGACGAAAAAGCATGGCTGTTAGTATTAGGAGTTGGACCATTGATCGGTCAGCTTTTAAGAGAGTGACCTTTTGCAGAGGGCTCTACTGGCCTTGATAAATCTGATCTGGGGGCCATCTGTGTCTGGGTGGGAGCAGCCTCTCTGGGATGGGACCCCAGAGAGGAAAGGAGAGGCAAGGGAAAGGGAAAGGGAAAGGAGAGGAAAGGGGAGAGGAGCAGAAAGGAAAAGACAGGAGAGGACGAGAGGAGACGGAGTGAGAGAGGAAAGGTCAAAGAGAGAGGAAAATTGAGGAGACGACGGGAGCGGAAAATATAGTTCAGATGGGAAGGCAGAGAAGAAAGAAAAATGGAAAAAAAGAGCAAAGGGGGCAGTGGGGGAGGAGTAGTTATTCATTAGAGACAGTTAACAAGTTGCTGGACAGTGATTTTTAGATACACCTGTGCAATAAGTCTCTGACAGCCCTTGCAGTTAATAAAGCAAGATATCTAATAGGCCATCAATGCAAACCGCTTAATTGCACAATGACTATTGACAATAGCTTTAAACATGTCTAGGGTTCAGGGCAAGTTAATAGAGATCAGATTGTCCAAGTTGCTGCTTTCTAATGCTTAAATTGCAGCCCATCTGTTTCTAGTAAGATGCAGTGAGTCCAAATGAAGGCACCATCAGTCTGCAGAGCCATCTTTCCTCTCACACATGCTGCCCTTTTAGTCGATGTGATGTTTTTAGCAGAAAATAGGAAAACTAGGAATTGATTTTAAACGGTGTCTGAAATGTTTATCTTATTAATAGTCTGGATGATTCAAAGCCATTTAATTTCTCAAATAAATCAACTGTTCTTTCAATTACTGTTTGTGTGTACCAGTTGGCAGATCACTGACATGAGATGTTGGAAGAAATAATTGTCATGGTTTTTGTGTCACACACTCTGAACCCCACTGGTTCACAGAATTGAAAAACAAAGATGAGGACGGTTAATGCATCTGTGAATATTATACTCCGCTCCCCCTGGAACGATTGTTGAGGCGCTGCTGAGCAAAGTTAAAGCTACATAATAAGTCAATATTTCTGGGGAATCTGGGGAGGTTAACGACCTTTAGAAGAGGTTATCATGGAAAATTGCACATGAAATCACACATTGTGTTTTTTTATGAGTGTTTCTGACTGAATATATTAAAGATTTGATTGTCTTTAGGCATACACTGAAGTAAAGCACGATGAGATCGATGTAGTATTCCACAATAGAAGTATACATAGACAATAATGGTAATGAAGGTGTTAACTGAAAATATAACTCAACAGCTCAATAAGCAAATGGGAAATTGCAAGAGTTTTATGATGCTAAATAAATAAATACTCAAATACACAGTGTTGTGTTGGTGCTAGGCCCATCCATAATTTCAGGGAGGAAGTTTGATCTGAAGATTTCTCAGTCATTCAGGTCATGGTGATCTAATAAAAGTTGCATGGAGGGAAACTGGACTTGGTTGTAGACGCTTGAAGACGTTTTGGAAATACTTGAGGCCATTTTCATCCCTGACAGACTGGCAACCTGTTCAGGTGTACCCTGCCCTCGCCAAGTACTAACCCCTCTCCTGCCTCCACCTTATAAGCTGTATGATGGATGGATGGATGGATGGATGGATGGATGGATGGATGGATGGATGGATGGATGAATGGCTGCTCCCGTTCAGCTGAAGAAGACTACAGGGTGAAACATCTTTCAGTATCAAGTCCAGTTTCCTCCCATTCAACTTTTATTGGATGGATCTCAGTCTTTCTCAGTCTTACAAATACCAAGTCCTTTAAAGGACTAGTTTAAAGTTTTGGGAAGCACAGCTATTTGCTCTCTTGGTCAAAGTTAAATGAGAAGGCTGATTGATTACTACTTGTTTCTGTTTGCTACATGTTATGTGTGAGACAACTGTATAAAGGCTGGAAACAGGGGGAAGAATCTTTACACCTCATTTTGAAAAAAAAAACAAAACCATGTAAAAACATCTCTACTCTGTATGTGGGTGGTTCTGGTGGGTGCGTGGTTAGAGATCACGTTCCACTTGACCGCTGGTTCTTATGCAGGAGATCGCCAGTTCGACTCCTGACTGGGGGCGATCATTTGCTGCATGTCTGTTTCCCCATTCTCTCTCTCCGTTTCCTGTCATATCTCCATTGTCCTATGCAAAAATGCCCAAAAACATCAGGATGTACTAAGCTAAGGTGATCGACTGCTCACTGCAGCCTTACATTGAATGATGCTTATTAAAGTGAGATTGATCTTGTCGTCTATGGGGAAAAAGAGTGTGTAGAGTGTGTGAAAACGCCCCAAATGCCTACATACCACAGCTGTAAAGGTCTGTGGTGTATAAACCTATAGTGGAGTAAAAAAAAAAATTTTGTTAAGTAACCCACAGCAATAAATTCCTTTCTTCTGTTCTCTGTACGTCTGTGGGAGAAATTCATGAGAAACAATATTTGATCTGACTATCTCTGCTGTTTAACTTGAACAAATTGGCTGATCTGTTCGAGGCTCAGAAACTATCTGCTTCTCATTCAAGTCATTTGCACATCAAAGCCGTAGATAAGGCACACACACACACACACACACACACACACACATCGCAAACGCGCAAACACCCATCAAACTCTCACCTGCTGCAGTAAAACCAAGCTGACTAATGACAAAACCAGCGTGTTCTTCACAAGCTACCCACACCTATACCGCACCTTCAAAACTTAACCTTAACACACGCGCTCAGACATAAACACACACACACGCTCACACACACCATTACTCTTTCTTTCTCTCTATCTACTACGTTTAATTCCCTTTGGAAAAGACAGGTGCAAACGTTGATTGAGCCTGAGCCAGATTTAGCCCCAGCTCTCAGTGTGCGTCCAGCTGTACTCTCCAACCCACTGAGATCGATGTCCAGCCAGCCAGGCAGCCAGCAGGCAAGCAGCCAGTCAACCAGGCTGCAAACAGCGGGCAGTGGGGGCCTACGGCTTTCCCCCGGCCCCAGATACAGCCGCGCTTCACTGGGCTCATTGGACAGGCCACAGCGGGGCATCGCACAGTGCCAAGCCCAATCACTGCACCACTGATGCAGGATGTGCTGCAGGCAGGACGGGGAGGGGACCCCAAAAGCCTGCTGGACCTCCACCCATTTTCCCCTCACAGCTCCTGCTAAAACCACCTTTCCTCCACGCACTCCTCCCCTTTTCCTGCACCCTTCTCAACGCCTCCACCTCCATTGAACCTTCCCTCCCTCCTCTTCTCCCTTCCTCTCCTCGCTCCATCCATCTTGGAGCTACTTTGATTCAGGTCTCTCTCTTTTCCATCCTCCATCCTCCCAGCCCCAGCCGTTCTCCAGCCAACCACAGTTTCCTATTGATTTATTGATTGCTGTCTGCCTGTGGGAGAGCGGCCGCAGTCTCCCTCTGCTCTCCCCTGCATGGATTTGTCTTCCCTTTCCCCTCCTTTCTTCCCCTCTCTCTCTCTTCACCCTCTCCATCTCCCCATCGATGCAGTAGCACTGAAACATGAATTAGAGAAAGCAGGGGAGTCCAATTTACCGAGAGAAATCGGATTCACCTTCTCCTACGCTCGTTCCTTCTTTCTCTCCCTCGCTCTCTTTCACTTATACCTGTCTTTCTCCTCCATTTTCTCAGGTCTGCTCTGTGTTTTGCTTTAGTGTGCCCATTCTTGTCTGTTTCATTTCCTCCCTAATGCTGCTACATTTGAGTGTTAATGCCAAGATATAACTAGAGCCACTCATACATGGAGTGCTTTTATCTTTAAGGTACAATGAGAAATCTATTCAATTTAATTCAGTTGTTTCAACTCGAAAAATCTATCTAACACGCTCCAAATTTCCTCCATATCCACTTTTTGGATTGCAGCAGGTATTCAGCTTCAGAAGAAGGTTAGGGACAACAATAAATAAAATTCAGAACATCCATTATCCCTTAAATTGGAGACAGCTGCATCCTCCAAAGTGATATTGACTCTGGCAGATTGAGTCTTGAACTACTCTTGATTCCACGAGTTGGATTTCCTTTACTTCATATGTGTTCATTTTACACAGCGACAGACATACCACCAATGTCTCACTTCGTCTTTGTTTAATGTCCAGTTGTGTTGCATTCCAGAAATGCTGCAACTTCAACTATCAATCTCACAACACCAAAGCATCACAGCAGAGGTTCTGTTCTTAGGCCCATGGGTGCTTGGGTTGGGTCCCTGAGCACGCTCTCCTGCACACCCCGGTTGACGAGCACACAGCAGAGGGGGCTGGTAAAAACTTTATGGATTCCTCCCCCCGCCCCCCCAATACACCACTGCATCCCAGAATTGTATGAGCTCGTGCTCCAGGCCAAAGAGCAGCTCAGGCTTATACCACACTGTCCTCTGAACTGCAGGTTAGTGCAGGTCACAGAGGAGAGCAACTGATTATCTGACCTCTCGGGTCAACTCGCAGCTCTCTGGGTTTGGAACAATAGGATCAGCTGTAATGGATGGACCGACAGAATGACAGGAAGAGAAAAGGGATGAGAGAGAGTGGGACCCTCAATCTATCAAATTTACCCTGTAATTTTTACAGCAACTTGCCCACAGTAATGTCCCCTTTACTCTGGATTATCCATTTAACTCAACCTCAGTCCAAAATCAGAGCATATCTAAATAAAACCAAAACAATCATCATAGTTAAAGGTAAATTATATAAGTTAAGATTAAAATATATGTTTTTTTTTAAAGGTCTATGTGAGCTGCTATTAGATTTTTCTCCACTACTTTTCGTAGATAATATTGGGATATGACAGCTGCATATTACAGACAAGGATTTTATTCACATGCTCATAAAATATAACGAATATAATATAATTCAATTACCAGAAAAAAGTGAGCATACATTAAAAATAAAAACTGTGTAAAATTAGCTTGACCTAAAAACCTAAAAACCTGTCCTTATATATTGAAGAATCAATTACAGCACACTTTGAATGAGACTCATCTTCATCATGTTTTGTTCTCAGACGGTATTGTGGATAATATTTACACATTTTCAGGAATATAAATACTTTTCCCACTACTGCCAGAGCTGTCTCTGCCTTGCTCCTGCTGCCAGACAAAATTTGCCGGATATGATGTTTCTTGTCAACAGAATCCCAGATGGGGATGAAAGGGTTGAGTAGGAGGGTGATGTCGGAGGGGAATGTTGGAAAAGACTGCAGCGCTGGTACTGCCTCAGCACACAACGCTCTTTGTATTGATAAAATCCATACTCCTGAGATGCATCTGTGTGCGACAGGGAGCGTGAGATTAGTTTCCTGACTGGAACCTAGTTAATTCCACAGAGGAGAAGACACTCCACACCTGAGGCCCTGGACGACACAGGGCACCGACAGGCAGACTACAGGGGCAGGGCATCCTATACACACACACGCGGACAGTGTGGACACACAATAAATGACAAATAGAAACTAATGGGAGTGCTACACACGTAAACATACACGTGTGAGTGCACACACGCACGCACGCACACCCACACACGGACGCATGGTTCCCCCGGTCTGACGCCACCACCCCCAGTAGGAGCAGGGGGGTTAGGTGTCTGCAGGCCAGAGAGTGGCAGCACAAGGACAGACGTCTCCTTGGCTGTCTGGCTGCCGACAGGTCTGATCGATCAATACGCCGACTCTCACTCTCTCCTTTTCCCTCTCTTCCCTCCTGTCTTCTCTCTCTTTCCCCTTCGCTCTTTCTCCTCAATCTTCATCTCTTGCTCACAGCTCCCCTGATTCTCTCTTTCTGATCACTGCCTACTGACCACTGACCGCTGCACCCTGTAAAGTGGACCCTCTATTCACCCCTCATCATTTTCCCCACAAAAATCCTGCTGACCAAACCCAAAACACCCCCCCTCCTCCTCGTCCTCCTCCTCCTCCTCCTCCTCTGTCTCTCATTAATCGTTCATCACTCACTTTCTCAGCTGCTTCATCACTCTTTCTCCTTCATGCACATGCAGGGGAGAGTGACGGACAGTGTGTTTAACACACTCAAGGCCCTCTGCCACCTGAGCCAAAGCACCTTCCACAATGCAGATCGATTAAAGATGATATTATTGACTGTAAAACCCATCAGCAGTGCTTGGAAAACAAACAAACCAAAATAAACTTGAAATGATTCTGCGCTCACACCCAAAGACACAAAGCTCTGTGTACTGAAAGCTCTTAGGGCTTCTTCTCTCGGGGTGCTCAGCGGGGAGGAAGCAGTCCACACAACACATGAAAGTGTCTATTTCATTATTTTTCTATACCTTCTAGCATAACTCATGTCTTCATGTCTTTAATGTTAAGTATCTGTGATATGACTGAGATCAAGAACATCTTCCTCAATAGACCTTTGAAGGATAAAAGCACGGTGAGGATATTTGAAAATAAGAAGGGAATATGAGAGTTTACAGCATGTGAAGGATCACATCAAACATTTCACTCATCTGAGTGTGGTGTAAAAGGCCGATCCAGTGCTCACATTTAATTTACATTTAATATAAATTCACTTTTGTGTTTAGTTGAACTCTACAGCAGTTTTAAAAGTAGTTTCTGAATGAGAATTATCATCGTTTATTGCACTAGTGTAAGTATAAGCACTGGCATTATAGTCTATTGTTATGGTATTTTACTGCAGCTTCGGATGATTTGATTTTGTCTGCTCGTTGATGTTTTTTTGTTTTTTTACATAAGCCATTTTAGAAGTTTATTTTCAATTGACTTTGAAAGAAACTTGTAAGTCATTGTCAGATATTAAGAAAAGCCACAGTGTGTGTGTGTGTGTGTGTGGGGTGGGGTGCCTATGATGGTTTTTGGGCATGACCTCACCCACCCAGGCGTGTTTGTGCCTCTCTAATCTCTTTTAGATGGGATGCCTCACTTTCCCATCATGTGTATTTTTTTTTTCTCGTGGCCCCTGGGTAATAAATCTAATGGTCTAAACTTCTACTACATCTCATTGCAATTTCTCCAAAAAAAAAAAAAAAAAACTGTGTGCTTTATGTTCTCCTGAACTTCGTTACACTGGGCCAGAAAGGAATGATTTCACAGGAAAATGTATATATCGGCTTTGATTTTTGTCTACTTTCTCGCAATATGGGCCTGCTTTAGTGGAATAAAAATTGATTTTTTTAAGCTTTTTGTGCATTAGCTTTTAAATTTGAAACTGTATTTGCAGAACCTGTTTGTGATCAATGAGAGAAATCAAGATTTATAGCTGTGATGTAATATAGGACAAGCAACATCTCACTGCCTGAGATAGCTATTACATCCTGTATTTAGACAGTGCTGAGTGTCTGTACAGCATCTATCCATCCATCCATCTATTCATCCATCTATCCATCCGTCTATCTATCTATCTATTGCTCACTCAATGTCTGTGAAGATTCTCAGGCTAAATCCACACTATATGTTTTCATTTGAAAACGCCATTATAAAACAAACAAGAGCTGCATCCAAGTGAGAGTTTTAGCCCCATATCAGAAATGATCCGTGTCCATACAACATCCTGCAAACGCACATCTACCGTAGCAGTTATGTACCTTGGCATACGTGAGCTGGTGTAAACAGGAAGCAGATAGAGTTTAAAGAGCAGCAAAGAGTTGTAGTGTTAAAATGTTGGATGTAACTGGACAACAGCTGCTGCGTAAGACAATAAGGTCATTGACGCTTTAGTTTCATTGGGCAGGTAAGACTCAGGGAGAGATGGTGGGTATTATTTTCCAGTGGTCTCTCCAGTTCAGTCCGCCCGGACCACAATGCTTCCCCAAAGTTTTAAGGACAAGATCCTATCAAAAGCAATGCATATTCAAAACACTTCAGACTTCATACTGTGAACAGAGCCGCTGTCATCCGGGGCATGACTGTAGATACAAGCAAGATGAATCACCTCAGGCCTCCTCAGCTCTGACTGGTGAGAAGCTCCAAGTGTTTAACCTCTGTGGAATCGTTACCAAGCGGGCGCTGTCATTTTGTTCTTTAGTGGTCCAGTCTGTTGTAGCGGCAGTCATCTGAGTTTTACATGTGCCTCCAGGATAGAGAGCGGAGAGAGACAGCTTGGAACATTTGCTCTTTCATTATGAGTCAGTGCTGTCTTGCCAGAGCAATATGCTGAGCTGGCTAAAAGTCCAAAGTGATAGTGTGACCACCCTTTGATTGGGAAAACAGTCAGATTCAGTACCTGTTGAAAACTGAAATTTGGACTTGGAATGTTCTTCTTTATTTCACCCTTAATACAGATATTTTAGACATGAATGAGCTTATGAATCATAATAAAAAAAACCTTTAGTGAATATCCTTGCTTTTATTTATATATATAATATATGTTTATGACTAAAGCAGGGAAAACAAGGGGCATTACTAATCAGGATGGATATGCTGTGAAAGCTAAGAACACAGGAAGTAACGTGTGTGTCTGCCTCAGTGTTTCCAAAAGACATTTGAGGTACTTAAAAAAAACTCTCAAGAAATATATGGACACCAGGCAGAAAGTGATGCTTTTAAGTATATGAATGTGAATGCAATCTAAGAAACCTCTTGAATTGACTTTCAACACATGCACTCCAACCCTGAACTTATCCAAACACAAGGAGCTGTGAGAAATCAAATGACCACATCGCTCGGTCCAAACATTAAGTCGACTGTGCCCTGCCAAAGGCCAAGTGACGATGAAGGTCATTGTGCAGAGACTTAACAGCGAGTGGACGTGTTGATCATGTTTCTTATGTTTCTATCACTCTATCACTCTACCCAGATGTTGACCCTGGCCTAAGCCAAACATAGTATTTCCACTGAGTGAGAAAATATCTGACATGGACGAGCACTTCAGAAAATGTCCAGACCTGATTCTACAGACATTATCCAGACTTCATCAGAGGAAATGGCTTTAACTGAGAGGTTGACCATCCATACATCCAAGTCCAGTTGCCCTCGATTCAGGAAGCTTGGATATTTACTCTTACGTCTTTTCTTTAGCTTTTAAGGGTTAAAGAGATAAAAGCAGCAAATTCATTTCCTCTCATCTCCTCCTCCACATCATCATCTTCATCACCCTGCCTCTTTTATGAAAGCTGCCTGTCTGCAACTTCAGAGAGGTTTCTTGAAGACCAGCAAGTGGCCTTTCATTAATACGCGTACAAATACTATAAACAGCCTCATACACACACTTGAGCAGGCACACACACTCACACAATGTCCATGTTCCAGACTGTCCATTGTGTGGATCTGCAGCCTTGAAGAATCTTGAGGAGTGTCTTAAAAGCATGAGGGGGGTTCTAAGAGGGACACACAAACACACACACTAATGGCCTCACATTAGCCATCGGTAGCGAAGGAGACACACACACACACTTCACAGGGTTCTTTCTTCTGTGTAGTTTTTTTGAAAAAAAAGGAGAACAGTTTTTGGTCATCTAAAAACAGCAAAAACAGAATCATCTTTTAGTTGTGTTTTGGAAGAAAGGTCAAAAAAATTTACACTCTGTCTGGGCCCTGCAGCTGCTACCATGTCTGTTTGTGTTCAACACAATTCTCTGTGTGTCAGTGGCTCTGGATAAAATGTGTGGACTGTGGTTACCTGGGATCAAACCAAATAAACAGGATTACCCAGACTTAAATCAACAGGCCTTTCACTTCAAAATATTGGTAAATAATCAATTACTCTGACCTTCTGGATCTTGAATGAGCAACCTTTAGCTTTTTTTTATATATAGATTTTGTTGTAGAGTTTGGTAAAGAAAAATGTAACACAGGTGTTTTTGTAGTTTTGCACTTACATCTGTATCCATCTGAGTTCAGTTCAGTGCAGGTTAAGGTGAATTGTCTTTGTAGTGATTTGCGGGGAAACGAAACAGGTATAACTGTATAATGTAACAGGTATAATGTTTATTCATATTGTGTAAGAACGATGCACAGAGGTGGAGGTCTTTGCTCACATGTGCCTCAGAGGTGAACCATGCATGATTGACTGATGTGTCACAAGACTAAACAACATCTAAGATCTTTCCTCGGACTTAAAGGAGACATATCATTCTGGTCCATAGTTTAGAACATCCTTACAATGTTATGTCATATGTCCATACTGAACCTCTGAAAAGTTGAACAACATGAGCTATAGGGGTCCTGCCGTAATCCACCAACGAGATTTCACATGGTTTCCAGTCTCTCTGAACGCTCAGTAATGAGATCTCCGCGAGATTTGCGCTAAACCTTACATCAGGTTTTATCGTCCATTGAGGAGGAATGCCCTAGGGATCTTACCAAAAAATGCCCATGACCCCCGTCTCCAACCGGCATCTGTACAGAAAATTGCAACTGTTTTCCTGCTTCTTCTTCCTCTCCTTCTTCTTTCCTTCTTCTTCTGAAAATTGTAGGTCAGACTCGGGGTCCAACACGTACTGACGCACTTTGTAGCTGGCCATGTTTGTAAAGATGACTGGTAGGCAGCCAAAACGAAGCGTTTAGCGGTAGAAATCTGGATTTTTCTTGACATCCGTACGAGACAACTGAGGAGTTTTTGGATCTGAAAATCATGCAGAACTAATCAAAACTGACACAATGGTAAGCAAAAGCAGTAAAATATGCACAATATGTCTCCTTTAAAGATCTAAAATCACACAATATGTTGAAGAAAAAATCTGGTGTATTCAACTATTTTCCTAAAATGTGGCTGTTGTGGCTCTATTGATTAAATCAATTTTTGCACTGAGAGAGATTCAGGAGAACAAGGGCTTGGGCTGAACAGCATACATCAGGGCAGCCACATCTTTATCTCTGAGTCTGACCATGAGTGAACACAGCCTGGAACAATACACAGTTCTGGTCCAAGCCCCTTTCTTCAGACTTGTCTCCAAAGTCCTCAGAGCACAGGAACGTGCAATTCTTGTTCTTTTCTACCATGACGTTGTTGCAACTGTCTCGCTGAATTTAGCAAGCTATCATAAGCTCTGGCTCTGGTGACGTCTTTTCTGTATTGTAAATCATCGAAGACTCTGAGCATGCGCGCAATTAGTCCACAATAAGGGGTACACGCAGAGGGTATCTGTGTGTGTGTGTGTGTGTGTGTGTTTTTGGCTCCTGATTTACTCCACGATTTGATTTTTTTATTTTGCTCTGCATAACTTACTTTACGTGTCTTTGCTTTGCATGACGTGCTGCTGCCAGATTTAGGGCTCACTGTGGTGCTGATGGTGCTTCGTGTCACGCCAAGTCTTCATGCTGGTGCAAGTGCAGGTTTTGGAAATTTGTGTTGTGTTGCAGAGCCTTCTTAATATCTGTAGGATATGTGACGGGGGATAGTTAGTGGGGAAGCATTTCATTCCAAGTATTTTGGTTTTTAGGTTTCTGTATAGTAAAATAATTTTTGTTCTGTATTTTTTAGCTGCATCACTCATTTATTCCCATTCTGTAGGTTTGTGTTTTTGTATTATTAATTGATTTGCTGACCACTTGAGTTTGTAGTTAGTTACTCGTTTGTCTTTTGGTTTCAGAGTATTATGTTGAAATGGCAATTAACTTATCCATACACTTCTTCCATTTTTTTTTCCCTGGGTTGATTCTTGGGGTGGTGTAGTTGTTTTATTTTATTTTTGGTTGGTTACTTAATTTCAGTCAGACACTCCACTACATCACATGTCTGCTTCCTCTCTGCCTTTGTTTGTGCATTGCTTCCTTTTACTGCTGCTCATAGATCAGTGTAAATCCTCTGTTTATTGTGTGATTTTCCTGCATCCTCATGTGCTTACATGAACATATCAGACAAACAAAATGGGGACGCACTCATTGTGACTGCACGCACATTTAGTGGAAAGATGTATTTCAATGGACATTCAGTGGGATTAGTTGATGTTTTTACTTGGGCAGTAGGTTTGCACTTTCCTGGGTCTTTATGAATGTGCTTCATAAACACAGAGAGAGGCAGTGGGAAAACAGAAGGAGACTGGAGGAAAATAACCGAGAGAAGTGGAGTCTCTAGTGAGTTATGAGTTTGGCGGCTGAGCTGAACACAAACACAATCACAGACATGGTCTGCACATGCATCGCTAGTACATACATTTGGTCATTGGCTGTTAGGGCCAAATAAACACAAACAGTCCAGCAGTCTCGGTTTGCGAGATTCACATGAGGCGAAAATTCACTCCACTCGCTGTCTGAGCACATCTTTAGATAATCTACCAGCAGCAATGTACAATTTTCCTCCTGTTTGTCTTTGACAGCCTGGTCTAACGGGATAAAGTCAGTTTTACTCATCCACTCTTATCCTAAATCCTTAAAGCAGAGATGCTGTACATTCAGCATTCATCTTCACACTGTTAGGCTTCCATCCTACATTTTCTTGACCTGTTTCTACAGCAACACACACATCCTCTAATGACAAAGACCTTCAGGGAGGTGTGAGATTGTGAGAACAGATTAAACTCCGCTTTTCCCACTCACCGTAGGCAGGACCTGTAAATACTCTCAGTATGTTCTGGATCTGCTGGTTGCATGAGAGTAACACAAAGACAGAAAACTTCCTCATTTTAACCTCACAGAGTCATTACTGTTTTTTAGGCATGCTCCTGCTGTTATCAGAAACACCCAGGGTGCGGGCTGCTGATGTCCACTTATTTCAGAGAAAAAAATCAAATAAACAGATTTAAGTCACAGGGGCAAATTTTCGGTCTCTACTTTCGTGTCTCCCTGTCTCTGTGAATGCATGTGTTGGCGTGTGTATTTGCATGGTGGCTGCCTGCTAGGCTGAGACTGCTGTCAGTGATGGGCGACATTGATTTTTTTTTCTCCCCCCTCTGTTTTCTCTGGGATTTTGACATAATAATAGTACCATGGAAACAAAGAAACTGCTTTGTGACAGAGGAAAACCTTTCATTTCAGCTGGACTGAATGGCGGCTTGCCGCTGATAACAGCATGGGTAATCCCACCCCCCCCGCACACACACTTACAGAAGTACACACACATACACACATGTAAGGTGCCACAAAGCACTCACATATAAGGTTAAGGTATGATTGTTGCACATGATTGTGAAAATAAACAACTCAAAGGTCCGTTTTCACTAAGCTGCAGCTCAGACACACAATCACAGCTATTATCAGCCACTACAGGAACAGATGTCAACTTGGGGGCTGTTTCTTTCCCTGTGGCACAAGTTATACAGATGCATGTACCTGTTTTTTTGATATACAGAGTTTGTTAATCCTCAATTGGGTATCATTTACAGCAGACTTTGTTATACTTTTAACTGATATGTTGTCCGTCACTCATAATTTACCCAGTCTATTACAGTAATGTGTTTTTTTTTCTCTGCGGCATACATTTTTAAACTCATAATTTGTCTAATTTTGTATATCTATTACAAAATATAATCATGCATTTAACAGGTGAGGTCAATTCCTTGATGGAAAATCTTTATGTTCTGTGTTCAGATGGTCATAAATGAAAATATAGTCTGACGTATTTAGGAGCATAACAGGTGTAAATGTGCCTTTGACAGCATCATGAAAATATGAATCAATTAGTTTTATTAATCTGGTGTTTGTCCCTGTGTTACCGTCAAAGACGTGTCAATCAATTTCAGAGTCATAGTTGGTGTTGATTTTTTGCTCTGAGCCTTTTTGTTTTCCCTTGAGATTATGATTTCCTCCTTTAATTCACTACAAGTAAAAGCTACAGGCCATGAACGTAATTGTAACACTGAGAACAGTTTGGTTACAGCTGCTCAAGATAATTTTATCTATAGTATTGTTTCAAACTTATCGTTATCCAACAAAGCATCCGGAAAAACAACATCCTAATAGATAGCATGCAGTACGAACAGTGAAAGTCCAGAGTCAGATTGCTCTTCATTAAACGATTTGACCCCAAAATATTAGATTTCAGAGATTCTATTGCATTTAGCATCTTTTCTATCATTATTGAGATGACGAGGGATCAAATCGATTCTGTGTCAAATTAACTTGAAGAACAACAGACTGCCAGGCTCTCTTTGTGTCTGTGTGTGTGTGTTTGTGCATGTTTGTGTGTGTATGTGTATCTGTGCATCTGTATCCAGATGTGTTTCAGTGCACTTAAATGAAATTAATGTCTATGTGCAGGCATGTGTGTCTTCATATATACAGTTTACTGCAGTAGTGCGTGTGTGTACACATCTGCTGCAGCATGCTGAGTTTGTCTCTATTGAGCTGTTGGTGAAATCTGAACGGCTCTACTGAGAGGCTCCTAACCTGAGCCAGGGCAGACAGACAGCGGTCAGTGGTCAGAGAGTACGGACAGTTAAAGGGACAATCTGCTCTGGGTCACAGAGGAAGGACTGGAAGCTTAACTTCTCTAACATCATCATTTACAAGGTTGCCTGTGTATAGTGGTTGTTACTCCAGTGACTTGATGTCGGCCTTACTCCAGAGTTTTCGTTGGTCTATGTCACAGACAAAGTCCAGTTTCAGAACACAGGTTTAGCTAGAGATGCAGCGTGATCCTGTCATCATGATGTTTTGATCAAACAGAACTTGTCAAATATATTGTAGATGTTGTGGAGTTTTTTATGTTGTGGACATGGTGACTTTTTTCAACGAAGTGCTTTATTGTTGTGTATATTTTTTGTTATTGGTAAGTTACTTAAATAAAGTACTTGGCGATTTAAATACTTGCATTGGAGCACCTAAAAAACTGTGGCCACGAAGCTGTGATGTGATATGAACCAAACTGTGGATTTTGTGAACAGTTCCACCTCTAATACATATTTAATACATTTTTAATCTTGGCTCATGATAATAGTGACATTCAATGACTCTCTCTCCAACACTGAACAGAAAGAAGCTACCTGAGCTTCAAAATGTTGTTGTATAAGGAAATAAATACTATAATTTCAAAATAAAACATCAAATCATAATCACAAAATCCAAGCCAAGTCATTATAATGGCAGGTCATTACAATTACACCGAGGAGTCACTAACTTTATGTTATAAAAATAACAATAATTCTCAGTTCTGAAGTAAACAAAGTGCTGCCTGCTTTAAGGGAACGTGTGATTTGAATTTGATGAAGTAAAACTAAACTTAATACATGGATAAATCCTTTAATATTATAGCTTAAACCTTCTATAGTGCAAAATAGAATCTTGTTTATTAAAAATTCGCTGCGAAGCCCTTAAATTGTGTCTTATGAAGACCAGAGTTATTGATTGAATTCTTTAACTGTGCCTCTCTGCCGTATGGTGCCGTCTGTAAGCACACTGCACACATTGTTCGCACAATGACAGCTGGTTATAAGACCCTCTCACTTAAGCTTTTGATTCCAACACACGATTAATTGCAATACTACTCTGTGATTAGACGATGTGTGTTGTTGGAAATAAAGAAATGGCAAATTAGTCTTTCTCTTACTTTATTAATACAAGTAAGTAATTGAAAAGGCTTCTTCAGCGTCCATGTTGTCATAGCTGAATACAAGCTGAACACCAAGTGTGACAGAGAGACCATGAACCTGCTTAACCCTCATACACAAATGACATCACAGGCTTCGTTGTGAATGGACAGTGTTGTTTGCCTGAAGCTGCCGTACAGCTGACAGGCCACAGGAAACACTCACGGACACAGTTTACAGCTAGTCTGATAGTCCCTGTCACTGACGCTGTCAAACAAGGAGTGTGAATATTCCCACTCTCGTCTGTGATCAAACAACCGATGGCAGGCGGGTTTTCACAGGATGCAGCTGGGATGATGCTGCATTCAAAACAACTCGGAAACACGGGACAAACCCCCGTCCTGTATTTTCCGTCCTGGATGTGCTATTTAATCCTCCAATACTGGACACAGCTTCCGTATTTCAGTATCTTAATCCCAAAAGATGAGCACCAACGAGTCCACCTGTAACTCTCCCCTTCAAAGTCCACTGATTCCCACCATATATTAGATATTAGTTTCCAAAGCCTCGATGCTGTAGTTTTGGACCGTAGGGACTATTTTGTCTGTTGAATTAATACACAATTATTGTATTTATTCCAGAGGGTGCCGTATATGGGATCGTCTCATAATAAACTGCAGTGCCTATGTTCATGAAGGAACATCCACTAATGTGGTGTGGATCATTTAAGTTTTGATGAAGCTCTATGCAACAGATCAATAAAATGTCCCGTACCTGTCTTTCAGATCACCTACGCAGATAACACTTTACAGTCGGATCAGTTTTCATGTGATTTGTCGACAATCAGAAAATACATCACGTCACCGCATATATTGTATGCTCCAAGTTATTGTTTTAGCAAATTTCACAAAGCCTGGACCCAGTAAACGTGCCAACATCTCCATGAACATGAATTAATGTACCTCAGGTTTTGATGGTGAATTGTGGATTCATCCTGAGGGACGGTCTGGATGTTTTGATGTGCATTCGCTGCATCTCTCTGCCCTGGCCTTTCGAGGATGACTTGTCTCATCCGAAGCCACTCACAGCTAAATGTCCCATCTGGTAACATTTCCACGTTTCTCCGCCTTAAATCAATAGCAATAATTTTCCTAAGACCCTCATGCGCGCACGCACACACACAAACACAAGGACACATGCATAGGTCCGTTTTTCTTTGTTTCAGCTTCCATTTAATTTGATAGCCGTTTGTGTGGATCTTTGTCCTTTGAGCAATTGGCTTTGAATGTGTATCTCAGTTTGAAACAAAACAATATGCCCGTTCCTTAATGCGCACCGCATATCCTTCTCGTATTCTCATCTCTCGATTAAATTTATTGATTGTTTCCTCTCCAATATTCTTGATTTGTGGTTCATTTTTTGAGCGTTTTGGCTTTCCTACAAATCCATACACAGATGATATACTGCCGATCCTCAGGAGCCGACGCACACATGCACCAGTCTCCATTTTAGCTCACTCCTGCTGCAGGTTGGGCTGTGTGATGGCCGACACTGTGCTTTGAGGTGGAACGCATCGATGGAGCTCGTTCGAAAGCCCCCGTGCATGTTAACACACAATACTAAATACACACTTTCTCTCTTTTTTTTTAAACTCTCATTTGCTCTCTCACACATGCAAACACGACTCGGCTGCGCAGTGTGATTGATTCAGGACCGATGGAGCCGAGGTAGTGGTGAGTGATGCTTCGTTATTAATGTATCCAGATGAGATAATTACTCAGCCCTTCTGCTCCTCCGCTGATCAGCCAGTTTGTTAAACACGCGTCGGGGATTATGATGTCAGCCAGATTAAATGATCAATTACACACACACGGTGCACGCTCCCTCTCTCTCTCTCTCTCTGGAAGCACACACATAAAACCACACATGCGAATACGAGCAGCCTATGAACAAGTATAGATATTGTGTGCGTGCTCTGTGTGTGTGTGTATGTGTTGGTCAGTGGCCGGTTGGTTGGGGGCCCTGGCTTTTGACCTTGAGCTCAGGGGTCAGGCAGCAGACGGCCAGCCAGCTGGACATTTCCATCTCAAAGACCCTGAGGACCCCTCAGCTCTCCCGCACACACACTCACACACACTACCTCTAAGTTCCCCTCCCTCCTTTTACTTGTATCTCATTTTCTCCTGCTGTGGATGGTTGGATGGTTTATGAGTGCGGAGAAGCTCCAGCCATTCATTTCTCCCTAACTGGGGGTCTAATGGAGAGGTCTACGCTGGAAACCTGAGCTCTCACTGAGTAATGAGCCGCCCTTTACTGTCCAGTGTGTGTGCGTGCAGCCTTGTGTGTGTTTTTATCTGTATGTGTGTGTGTGTGTGTGTGTGTGTGCGCGCGCACTGCCCAGCCGGCACTGTGCGGCCAAGCTCTGACCCTGTAAATGATGTCTCTCCTCCCCTCATCCACAGTGGCTCTTTACTGCTAATAACCTCTGATCAGATCTTAGATGGCAGAGCCCTCCGCTGGGCCTGGCCTACCTCCAGCTCAACAGCCTGCTAATATGCTCCAATCAACCATGGGCTTCTCTATTGGAGGTTGTTACACCGGGATCCGTGGCGGGGACGGGTCACGCCCAGCACCCCCGGCGTAGCAGACCCAACCGAAGCCCGGGC